>BLKR01000899.1:297500-381019 GCA_011170035.1 Teleogryllus occipitalis
TTGAATGCAGGAGGAAAAGTTGGGGAAACGAATTAAATCGATCCTTTCATGACCACTGTTTCTGCAAAATAAAAAATTAATCTGGTGACCATGGAACCATGAAGGTTTTAAATAACGTACAATTTGTACAATAACGTATATAATTTGTAATAACGTACAATAACAAAAAAACAATTAAAATTATTTAATTGTTTTTTTATATCTAGTTATCTAAATATTTTGAACTTGGAGTCTGCTAAATTTACGTCCAGATGATCCCAGACATTTTGAATGGACAATCAAATTGACGTTCAGGATGACCATAGCTGGATTGTGGCTCCAGATTGCGTAACTGATATTTCTGGGCACAACTGCTACTGTTCTTAACCCTTTTAGTGTAGTGAATGTTTTATACCGGTAGGTGGCTGTGATTATTTCCCCGGTAGATGGCAGTAATTCCTTCCGTTTATTATTATTTTTTTGACTTATCGAGTGTTTTCCCTTTTACATGAACATTGTTGTCAATCCTAGCGCCGGCATACACATCTGCTTACCGAGTATTACCCTCTTCCATGTATTTGCCCCCTGCGTCTCCCGCCCGCCATCAGCCGGGAGAAGGTCTTAGCCCCCGACTACTCTCTTGACGTGTGTGGCAATGTTAATATGTGTGAGTAAGGGGAGAGGATAGGACATGGAAGAGGAAGGAAAGATCGCGCGCGGTCCATGACCCGATTGTTTGGGGGACCGACAACTCCCGACTTAAAGACTCCCGGTCAGAGTCGTTGCAGACACAGCGGCATTGATGGTTCTGAGCTAAAAGTTATTCTCTTTTATTGATACATTTGTTCTTCACGTTCCTGTTATTTTATTTCTGTCTATTTTTTTCGGCCTTTTATTACGTGCTTGTTATCACATCGTAGACGAAGCAATACAGAAACAGGAATATTCACTCTTCTTTTCATGTAACTATTTATAACGTGTTTTTTATGATTTTTACATTTTCGTTTATATTAAACAAAATGTTTTGATGCTTTTGATTCGTGAATTCGGAAAAGGTGTAAAAATGAGCTTACTTATACAGTCGCTATATGGTTGCCGTTTTAGGTAAGAAGCCATGATTCCGATTCAACGCGAAAGCTAAATTGATTCATTGATTGATTGGTTGATTGATTAATGTCAACGCATATGGTCATTATTCAACGTCATCTGCTAAGATTTTAGCCTGGGAATGGCGATATTCGTCCCCCTCTGAATGGTGGGGTCCGGCGTCTACCTGCTCGTCGGTTTGTGTGGACTTCCCCCACCTAGTACCCCCCCCCCTTAGCAGGAAACTGTCCCGGCCGGAACAAACTATCAGCTCCAATCCGGTCACCCGTCATGTGTAGTATATAGTGCATATAAATGAAAATATGTGTAAGAAAGGGAAGGTGATATGACGAGGAAGAGTAAGGAAAGATCACGTGCGATCTGTGATCCGTTTGATAGGGTACTGTTCTGGCATTCGCCTGGTCAGGGATAGCATTAAAAACAACCGATCCGATCCAGCCGCTAGGATTGTCCTTTCGACAGAGGCCGAATTCGACCTAATCATCTAATAGCTCCGGCGAAAAAGCACTGCCGGGACTCGAACCTTGACAGCAGCAATGCTACATTTCAGCTACGCTCAGCCGCTACACGAAATTTCGAAATATGCTCGCCCGGCCAGTGAGGGCAGGCGCGGAATTATAGGCAATCGCGCTTCCCGCACCGGTCAACCAGTCGCTTGACGCATGCATTATGGGAGCAAATAAAAGATTTTACATATTCTCCCCTTAAGGCAGGCGGCTGCGCGTCGCGGGCCGAGGGCACCTGGAGGGTAGGAGGACATCGGCGCGGGAGGCACTGTCAGCTGCCCCGCGCCGCGGCACAGTGTGTCATCGACGCGCTCAGCCAAACCTACGGGTGGCAAGTTTATGACGAAGCTGATCAAAGTTTTTGAATATCTTTCTGCGTATAACATTCCGAGCAGGGAAATGATTGCCTTCACGAGACAACTCAAATCTGTTTAAATGCTGATAATTATTATTTTATCAAAAAATATAGAAAAACCAATTCAATACACATACCTCAGAGTAAATGTTAAAAGCTTCTCGAGTATAGAAGGTAGATTGAAGATGATCCCATTGTGTTAAGGGACTTGTGGTAGGAAATTTCATACACTGAATTTCCAAATATGACAATTGTTTCTAATTGTTAGGTAACCCTTCATAAACTGCTATTGGAAAGGTACTTGGGATATTTTTGTCTGCATAAGAACGTGCCCTGCCAACACTATTGCATGATGGTAGGCGTTGCATTTGTCTCCCAATCAGGGACAAATATTACATGTATCTAAACTTTTCCACATGTACTTTGGCTCAGAAAGTGTACATCTTTGTCCCTCGAATATACTTTAGAAGTCTGTAATACACTCTATGTATACTGCAAGGGTAACATGCAAATGTTAGGTTACTTAATTATCAGTGGCTCCTTTCTAAATTGACACGTTAAAGAAAGTTAGGTGTTTTGTAAGATTTTTAAGATGCCATCGACACAATATTATTGATTGGGAGTGCATTATCTCCCAGGAATACATCAAAGAAATTAAAGAGAAAAATATAGAACTCTTTACACTACACCAAGAAAAAAACAAATTGGAAAACAAGTTAAACTGCTGCATGCGTGGCCATTGTTCATTACCCCCAAACAGTTCCAAATTCTTAAAACCTTTCTTTGGACTCCTAAGAGAGACCTTTGAGGAACAGACGAGAACATTTTGACCTAATATACATCTTAAGGAATTTTTCTCTTCTAACTATTCAAATGCAATGGTGGTCACAAACGTGCAGGATCTGAAAATCTGTGTAAAACTAAATGAATAATATTTTGTTCCATTCAGTATTGTATGTGCCAGTACAGCAATATTTTAAGGAATACGTCGTCGTCTATTATCTCCTTATTAATATTAAAAGTAGGATAGGTGATATTTACATGTTTACATCAACATACCCGTATTTTTTCTAATGACTTTTAATATCGACAATCTACTTACATTGCAAATACTACTCAATAGTTTTAAAATTTAAACTGTCTTTTAACAATCCTAAACCCAAGACACAATTTCTGAAAAACAAAATCCCAGACGTTAAACAAAATAAATTATTGAAAATAGAATTAAAAGAAATGTTGAAACAAGAAATATTATTGACAGATCAATTACGTTGCGTTCATGCAGATTTAATGTGCGAAGCCACATGGGTCCGTGATGATCAGGGAGGGTCGAAGAACTGTCGCGTTTGTTTACGCTCTAATCTATGATGGTGAATATTTTTTTTTCTGATTTTGAAATGTTTGGCTAAGGGAATCTGGGGAATTTTAGGATAGAAGCGAGAGGATGTGTTGTATCTTACAATTCAGGTTCTGGGTTCAGGGTCGTTAGTAGTTACGGTTTCAGCAGTTCAGTTTCAGGGGGGGGCGTGAGGATAGGGCAAGGAAAGGAAAGATCGCGCGCAGTCCATGACACGTTTGTTAGGGTACTGCTCTAGCATTCGCCTGCTATTAATCTTAGAAACCACGGAAAAATACCGATCACAGCAAGACCTGCAAGAATTCTACTCCAGACAGCGACTGAATTCAACCTACTATCTAGCTAGTGTCAAAAACCTTGTCAATGGCGGGACTCGAACCTAGGATTTTACGAACAACGGGCTTCGAACCGCCCGCGATCTTTCCTTTATCTTTCGTGTTCTATACTCACTACTTACTTACACACACACATGCACTACACTACCATTCATGTCGGGAGAACGGTCGGGAACTGAGAGCTTGACTCGGGGCGGTGCCTCGCAGGTGGGAGATACCTGGTTGAGAAACACCTCGTTAGCCGACGGTTGATCGGTGCCGAATCTCGCCATCCAGCGTGTGAAGATCACCGTCTCCTTCCGTGATGAAAACAATTAGTACATGTACGGGACAAATGACCTTAGCAGTTGACGCGCCCGGCAACACTAATTATTCAATCAACCAATCAATTGATCATGATGCCGAAATTTGAACCGCATGTGTTCAGCAGATGTCGCCCACTGCCCGGCGCTTGGTCGGACCATGGCTCATCTGCAAGTCAGCTCCTCGCCGGCGACTCCGCGCTCCGCCCGCCCCCGCTACCACCCCCGGCCCCGCATACGCCCACGCCTGCACATTAATCTGCGCGCCCGCCCCCGCATACGCTCACGCCTCCGCCCTGTCCCCTCGGCCGCACACGCCCTCGCCGTCGCCTCAACCGCCCCTCCGCCCCCGCCCCCGCACAGCTTCCGTTGCCCACAGCCCCCGCCTCCTTTGTCCCTCCGTTCGCTCCTCCCGCTGCTTTCGATCAGGTCATCGCTTTCACCTCTTCCTCCTCCTCTTTTCCCTTCTGTTCCTCTTCCGCTACCGTGTTTCCCACACCTTTCCGCCTCTAATCTCCTGCACCACCTTCCATATTATTATTCCCTCCTGCCTCCTTAAGACTGCCACTTCCACTCTTACATGCACCGCTCCCTCCGAATTTGTTTGGTTTCCTGGCCACCCAGCTTCACTTCAATCTCTCCTGAATATTCCCCTCTGCTGACCTCACTCCATCCGTGTGCCGCGTGTTCGCCTTCGCCTTGACCTGCACCTCAGGCCCCCGCAACGCCCCCGCTCCTCCTCCGCCCTCGCAGAAGCCAACGCCTTGTCCTCGCTCTCCTCTCCCGCCCCCGCTGTCGTTCCCAATCTGTCTCCGCCCGCCACACCGCCGCGTCACCCTTGCTCCTCCTCCGCCCTCACAACCGTCAATGCTCCATCCCCGCTCTTGCGCCGCCCCAGCAATGCCCTCACCTTTCCGCTCCGCCCCCAGCGTCCTCTACCGGTAGCGGTAGCTCAGTGCATCAACTGATGTCACTGCAGCGCCTCTAACCGGGAGGTCCTAGGTTCCCACTCCTCACGGCGGCAGGGTTTTCGACACTAGCTTTACAGCTAGGTCGAATTCAGCTGCTGTCTGGAGGAGAATTCTAGCGGCCGGCTGCTCTGATCGGTAGTATTCCGTGGTTTCTCCGATCAACACCAGGCGAATGCCGGAGCAGTACCCTACCAAACGGGCCACGGACCGCGCGCGATCTGCCCTTCCTCTTCCTTGTCCTATCCTCTCCCCTTACACACACACTTACACTAACATGCACTACACTACCACATATTCCGGGAGACCGGTCGGGGGCTTAGAGCTTGTCCCGACTAGGGCGGTGCCCGTCGGTGGGAGAGTCCTGGTTAGGGGGGAACCCCACTAGCCGACGGTAGGTCGGCGCCGGATCTCGCCATCCAGCGGGGGAAAATCACCGCCATCTCCCGAGAAAAACATGCACTACACTAACGAGACTAATGATCGAAGCAGTTGACGCGCCCGGAAACACGAAAAAATCAATCAATCAATCAATCAATCAATCAATCAATCAATCAATCCCAGCGTCCTCTCCTCACCCTCGTCCACCCTCGCACCTTCCGTTTCCTTTCCCGCTCTGACCCCGCTCCTCTCCCCTTCTGGCCACACAACGCCCTTGTCCCACCTCGCCCCTCTCGCCCCGACCACCTTCCTACCCGTTTTGACCTCGTCTCTCACCGGCGCGCCTCCCCCAAACCCCTTCGCCCCGCCCTCACAGCCACCGACCGTTTTCCACGCTCTGGCCCCACCTCACTCATGCATCGTTCCCCCTCCCTCACCCACACTCGCCCCAACCAACGTTTCCTCCCAGCTCTGACCCTCCGCCCCATAATACCCTGGTATTATCCCCACCCCTACCCCATCGCATCTTCCAATATTCCGCCCCAGCTTTGACCCCGCCCCTCTCTTCCCAGCTTCACCGCTACTCTCTTCCTCACTCTCCTTCTTTCTCCCCCGCTCCCCCTTCTCTCTTCCCCGCTCCCCCGCCCCTCTTCCCGGCCCTCTCCTTGCTTTCCTCCGCCTTTCCTGCCCTCTCTTCTCCGCTCCCCCTTTTCTCTTCCTCGCTCCCCCGCCCCTCTCTTCCCGGCCCCCTTCTTGCTTTCCTCCGCCTTTCCTCCCCTCTCTTCTCCGCTCCCCCTTCTCTCTTCCCCGCTCCCCCGCCTCTCTCTTCTCGGCCCCCTCCTTGCTGTCCTCCGCCTTTCCTCCCCTCTCTTCTCCGCTCCCCCTTCTCTCCCCCCGCCCCTCTCTTCCCGGCCCCCTCCTTGCTTTCCTCCGCCTTTCCTCCCCTCTCTTCTCCGCTCCCCCTTCTCTCTTCCCCGCTCCCCCCGCCCCTCTCTTCCCGGCCCTCTCCTTGCTTTCCTCCCCTCTCTTCTCCGCTCCCCCTTCTCTCTTCCTCGCTCCCCCGCCCCTCTCTTTCCGGCCCCCTCCTTGCTTTCCTCCGCCTTTCCTCCCCTCTCTTCTCCGCTCCCCCTTCTCTCTTCCTCGCTCCCCGCCACTCTTCCCCGCTCCTCCCCTCTCTTTTCCCTCCTTCCTCCCCTCTCTTCCCGCCTCGCTCACGCCCCTCACCTGCCTTCAGAACCACTTACGCTCCATCCCCTCTCCGCTTCGCCCGCTGTCGGCTTCTCTCCGCTCCACCCGCGCACCTGACGCCTTGGAGGCCGCCTCACGTGTAGCAGGCCACGCTGGCTGTTTGAATTGGAGCATCTCGAATCCGCTTGCATAGCCAATGCGCGGCACTGTGCATAGGGAAATCTCGCAAGGTCACCGAGACCTTGACTGCCCTCTGGAAGTGTCAGCATTTTAATGAGGTGACCCCCAGACAATTTCCTCTGACTGTGAGAAAGATACAGTGCATTTATAAAGAGGGAAAGGAGCACTGAGAAAATATATGAATGTGTCGATACAAGCATTTTTAATTGCTTTTATTGTAGAAACACCAATTTTGTAGCGCTGAAGATTTTTGCTTCAAACATACGTTAAAGGGTAGATAAACAGCCATATAGAATTTTTATTTGTAATCTAACATTTGTAAATATGACTCTCGTAATAATTTGTGATTTTGAAAATCGTGTACTTTGATGTAGCAAAATTTAGAAATAATTTTATGCATTGGGTGGCATTAATACCGGTATATTTTAATGACATAATATAAGAAATAAAATGATATTTTAACAAAAATATTGTCGGCAAACTCTGGCTCAGAGCGAAAATTGCTTGCATTTCTTTTAAGGAGTCCGGGTTCGATTCCCGGACTATCTCATGTGAAATTTGTTGCGACAAAACGAGTTTGACTGCTTCACAGGGGCTACTCCAGCCCTGTGAAGTGTCCTAAACCCCACCCCTCTCCTGATTCCTTCCTTATCCTGGCCTCCGGGTAGTGACGAAGGAGCGCGTGTTAAGAGGCGCATACGCGGAGTGCTACCTGGCGGTCCTCTTGACAACCGACTACTCCCACAGACTCCCTAACGTTAAACCAATAAAGTTGTCGCTAATGACTTCGAAGTTAATGCGACCTTAAATAAACAACAAAGTATTGTTTTAAAATAATAACGAAAACATTAATTATATTAATTTGAGTTTAATACCTGTATGGAGTATTCAGTTATTTCCCTGAAACCATTGATGTAAAAAAGGTATACTCTCACATAAGGACAAAGTGCATTCAATACAAAACTATTAGAGTTAACAATTTTTGTGCGATTTTGGTGTACAAACGAGAAGCGCTTCTAATAATTGAAATGTATTAAATAATATATTTCCGTGAATGTGTAACCTACAAATTAAATCAAATATGGTAACGTACGAAAATGATTAGAAATAATTTCTAATCTTCTTTCTCGTACTACAAAATTGATTAACTTAATCTCGTTAAATTTGTAACAAGATCTTGTAACGAGAACTACATCTTTCGTGAAATACCTGAGAACATCATGAATTTGCTTTTAAAGTTTTGATTCAGGGTATATGGAGGTACAAACAAATGTTCTGGCATTAAAGGTTCTAAACTTTCCGTGCTTATGTTCAAAATATCAGCGATAGACAAAGTATGATAATGTCGCAAAACGTGTAAGTGATGTTGAATTTTTTCTCAAAACATTGTTTTTGCCCTGATGTATAGTGCCATTAGCACACTTAAGGTCTTTGTACCCCAGTTGATAACACAAAATTATTACTTTGTCATTTCTTCAGCCTCAGATTGAACACGGAGTGGACGGTACGGCTGCTCAGGGACCCCCCTCCAGTTAGGGGTGGGGTGCAAATTCCATAAAAACGCAAAGGCAGACCAAACAAGAAGCTATACAGAAAAGCTGAAAGAAAAAAAGAGAAAAGACGGTGGGCATGGAGATCAAATGCCTCATATTCTCTCTCGTTTTCGTACGCGAGAAAGAATACACGAGACAGCGGCCCATGAATATATTCCTTGCATCGATAACGTGCCTGAGACAGAAGCGGTTCGATATTCTGTTAGCCAGTAACCCTTGCTGCAAGCAGATAGGACTGATAAAAACTTTTCTTCCTACGTGTGCTATCGTTTGGCGCCTATCTTACCAGATAACGGCAATGAGACCCTGAAATACTGTTTGTCGGTCTTCGCTGTACTCTTCAACACTGGCCTGTTTGCGTGAATTACATTTCTCCTGGCGTGAAGCTTGATGACCTACATACAAAAGAGAATCCCACCGCCAACGATTTATTCCTTCAATAGATAGAGACAACCTAAACGAAACATATAAGCAAGTTTTTTTTTCATTCTTGAAAGCCAGATGTCGATTCAGCCGTGATCTCTAAAGTATTGAATACTCCTGGCCAGGGTGTACATCTGACTTGGGTCGTCGAGTCCTCATCTAAAACTATGCTTAGCTACTATATGCCTGTGGTTAAGTCGGCCGGTGTAAAGCAAACGGTGGTTGGTACGCACCACATATGACGGAGCATATGTAGCTAACGTCAACCAAATGCCCATATAACCAACTAAATGTTGCAAAAACATGCCGCCAGAAGGCTCCAGGGCGCACACACGCGAAAACAGTGGGTGAGCATTGTGCGCACAAAATTGCCTTGGGCATTAAAAAATTAACTCATTATCATCGGCGATATTTCAGAGACTCTGAACGCTTATTTGACCAATCATTAGACCGCAATTAAGAAATTGGTAACCTCTCCCTCCTTCCTCAACTCCACCGACTTGCACACACTTTATTAACGCGAAAGAGTGGGTAGAGCAAGTAGTGTCCCAGCGGTAGTTAGTTATTCGAACGTTGATTCCGACGAAATTAAATGAGCTTAAACAGAAAGATCATTCCCAGTTTGAGGAATACGTAATTTGGCATTAAAATTGTATCCTTGGTAATTTTGTCACACCCAATAGACATGCAGCTCCAAAAAATTCAACAAAGTGGGGCGGAATAAAGAAAGCTATCGGGAGATCGTGAACGGCAATTGAAAGAGGCCTCAGGAAAGGACCTAAAATAATCGATTTTCTTACAAAGCCATAAAGATATAAAGAACTCAATCAAATAGTAAACGATCTGTTCTGTTATCAAGAAAAAAATTATATCTGGTTTCATGAAGTGAAGTGTGAATATACTTATTTATGCTCTTCAGAACTGGAATGAAACGTGTAGTACAGCGTGACCTACAAGAAGTCGACTTTTTTTAATTTGAAAAACTACAGATTAATTTTCACTTGTCCCACGAATCGTAAATGGAGTTGTGTCAGACTAATCTTTCTGAAAATGATGAAAAGTTGATTACATCTGGGTGGCACAAACTCAA
Organism: Teleogryllus occipitalis; assembly: GCA_011170035.1. NCBI lineage: Eukaryota > Metazoa > Arthropoda > Insecta > Orthoptera > Gryllidae > Teleogryllus > Teleogryllus occipitalis. The sequence goes on from BLKR01000899.1 coordinate 307,225, forward strand.
ATGATGTAAAAACACACATTCACAGTTGAAGCTGCTCTGGAGAAACGAAAATGTCCTTTAACACTTATAGGATAGTGGTTTTCTCTGCAACCACATTCTGTATGACAGTTTTTTGCTTAGCTACGCCAAGCAATTTTCAACCTTATTGCTAATTTCGCATTGTAATTTTACATTGAAGCAGAATGTAAAATATTGTCTGCTTCAATGTAATACAATTCTTGCAGATTCTTACAGATGTGATTGCATTAATTCTTAGAAATCACGCTGCTGGGTCATGCATGTGGTCGTCATAGCAACCACAATGCACACGCGGAGTGCTCCTTTGAGCATTTGGTTGAGATGTGAATTCTCGTGTTTCGAGTTTCCGGAGTTTTTTGAGAAAAGATGTTTTTTATTTATTTATTATTATTATCATTTTTAGTATTACAATATATTTAATTATAAAATACTCCATTTTTACTTCAATAAGGTTAATTTATATTAGGAAGGGTGTTGTCAGGAATAAGTACACAATCATAAATATTGTGTGATTCTGTGAAAATATGAATTTTAAGAAAGCTTTTTTACAATTAAATTTATTGTCTAATGATGTAAGATTATCGATAAATAGATTTACTTTTCTGAATATTTGTGGCTTAGAAAATACTTCAATAATTTATATTTTTTTACATTTGCTCTGTATTTACGTATTTTTACGTAGTATAATCTAACACCCATATTTGTTACTAGTGGTGTTATATCTTACAGAATGGCTAAATTTTGTAGTTTCAACAATTTGAAACCTATAAACTAATAGGAATTTAACAGTTTCTTGAGTAATATTGACGAGAATGGTGACGTGGCGTTAGATTCGGAGTATGAAGGGGATTCCGATGCAGATGGCGCGACGCCAAGAAAGCAACTAATGAATTCTAGCAGCCCACATTTTCTTCACCAATATTGATTTCCTTAACCAAAGATTGTATTATTTTGGGTTATTGTATGTAACTGTTTATCATATTTATTTTAACTATTTATTTATTTGCACAATTTACTTTCAATTTTCTGGTATTTGTATTTCATGTCCATTCATACGGTTTTTCTTCTACTTTGTAAAGAACAGGAACACGTTTATTTATGACTGGATATAAGTTTTTTATTCAGAAATTATATGAGGTGGTTTTGTACGCAACCACAATCCATAAATTGTAATGCGTAACCCTAAATGGATTGTGGTCGTTATTACGATCACATAATTTTCATAGATCAAAAAATTATAGATTTCTAAGATCAAAATTAAATAAATAAAAGAGCAATTAAAATAATTCCGGGGAAAAAGTTACCCGAGAATCTCTCTGAAATGGAATAATTCTAAACTCATATTTTTAAAACAAATACAATAAACTCTGGATATAAGAAATTGAAGTCACTGGTTCCGATCCTCAAACATAATTAATAAGCACTAGAATACAGAGAACTCTTAACAATGGTTATAGTAAATGAATTTTTCAAGAAAAAAAACTTTTAAACTCGATGTTGCGAATTCATATAACTCTAAGGGTTTGCAGGTAGAAGTGTTCGTGAGTTAGTTTCGTATGTATCATTTATGCTACATAAAACGGACAGAAGGAAGCGTGCCACTGACGGAATAGCTTCAGCTCATTTTGATCAGTCCTCTCCAACCTGAAGGCTTCATGGACGCGGGCAAATTGATTGATTACTACTGATTCCGAGCGCGTCAAGAGCTAAGCTCATTAGTCCCGTAAGTGTGGTGCATGATTTTTGCTTGAGAGGTGGCGGTGATCTTGCCCCGCTGTATGTAGAGATCCGGCGCCGACCTACCGTCGGTAAACGGTTTTTTCCTAACCAGGTATCTCCGATCAGCGGTGCACCGCCTCAGCGGGGACGTGCTCTAAGCTCCCAACCGAACTTCTGGTATGTGTGGTAGTGTAGTGAATGTAAGTGTGTGTGAGGATAGGATATGACAAGCAATGGGAAGGAAAGATCGCGCGCGGTCCGTGGCCTGTTTGGTAGGGTACAGCTCCGGCATTCCCCTGATATGATCGGAGAAGCCACAGAAAACTACCGCTCAGAGTAGCCGACCGCTAGAATACTCTTCCAGACAGCCACAAGTAATCGACCTAGCTATCTGGCTAGTGTCGAAAATCCTGCCACCGTCGAGTCTCGAACTTCAGGATCTCCCGGTAAGAGGCACTACAATGACGTCAGTTGATGCCCTGAGACACCTCTCCCGATATAACATATTGTAAACTAGTGGTGCTACATAATGGCGCAGACTTTCTTGTATTAGATTTTTCTCTTTGGTCTGGGATAGATATTCGGACTTGCCACATACTTTTGTCAACTGCCATCTATCGCCGTCCTAGGTAAATTTTTTATTGTCAATTGTTCGCTTTTCTAATGGTAAGAACCGATATATTAATTCAATAATATTATAGAAGAGTAAAATATCATCCTATGTGCCACTTTTTGTTGAAAAATGTGGAGTAGTTAAAAAAAAATAGCGTTTGAGTGTCTCTGTGAATGCGAAATATGAGGCTCTTTTTCACAGAAAACTTTTTAGGTTTAGAAAAACTTCATTTGAAGTCATTTGAAACACATCAACATACAAATGTAAAACTGTTTACAAATTGCTGGAAATGTATATATTAACGGAGTAAGACATATTTCAAATATACTAAATTTATGTAATTTTTGAGAAAAAGAAAAAAGAATACAGCAAAATTATATTTATGTCATCTTAAACAGTGCAATTAGTACTATCTGTACGAGAGGTTTGAAGGTAAAATTTGGAGACTTTTTTGAGAAAATGGCGTTTGAACGTTTCTCAAAATGCGGAATTTTTTGTAGACAGAAAACTTTTGAGTTTTTGAGAAACTTTATGAGATATCATTTAATGCATTCTTAAATGGAGGAATGTTAAGAAATCGCCGCTAGTATAAATATTAACGACGTGAGGGAGATATGTAAAAAATTACATTTTTGTATTTTGTGAAATACAACAACAACAACAACAACAAAAGATTAGAGGAAAATGGCATTTATGTGATCTCATACAGTTCTATCCCGATCAAATGTTAAAGAAACAAATTTGGAGCCGTTTTTGAGAATTTCTTGGTTTTGTTATTTTTTATTATTGCACGTGTTGTACGCAATATTGCACGAAAACAACTCAAATTTTCAGAAAAATGTACGTGGCCTCAAATAACTGTTATGCAGAACAAATTTTATTTGCAGGAAAATAATCTATTTTCAATTTTTTAGTTGTAGGAAGACGCTGAAAAATTCCAATCTTTCAAATAAAAAATTCAGTTATTTGAGAAAATCGGATCTATGCCATTTTAATAAGTGTATTTCGCTCTATTCTTACAAGGAATTCAAAGAAAATATTTGGAGTCACTTTGGAGAAAATTTTGAAAATGTCGCAGGGGCTTCATGTGAAGTACCCCCCAAAATTAATGAATTTTTTCAAAATCGCAGAGCTTCGACTCCTCTGTCGACAGATCGACAGAGTTTATTCAGTATGGAAAAATCGTACGCATAGTTTTGGCGCTAGTGTTGTTCATGTACACCAGACGGACGGACTGACGTTTTGAAAAAAACAACAACACTTTTTCGATATCAAGAGACCCCAAACCGTGCATTTCCGTTGAAATCTAAAATTCGTCTTTCCGCATTACTACATTATTTTCTCTATCCTAAGTATTCGTATATACGTACTCCGTATACTCCGTATCAATACTCCCTATCAATACTCCGTATCAATAAACTCCGTATACGAGAACGTGACTATTCGTATGAAATCGGAATTAGCCAGCGCATCATGAATGTGGTGAATGGGTCTTACAGAGCGGAAGAAAACAATTGTACTTACGAATAAGATGAAAATAAAGAATGCATTCAAGCGGACAATGTAAATGAATAATAAAGTATGAAGAATGCACGTCGGTATTTTCCTGTACCGCCAATATAATTGAGTCATTCATAATTGAAAATTTGTAATATATTTTGAGATTGTTGACTATAGTGAACCTCGGCTAAAGTAATGAAAAGTATTAGTCTCTAAGGTTCACTGCATCGGGCGTCGACTGTATTCTCAAAATGCATATTATTCAGAAATATCAAGAGTTTTATGTGATGCCGAAAATTCCATATTTACATGTATCATTGAAAAATATAGAACTACCACACATGCCGAGAGTCCGGCCGGGAGCTTGGTCATGTCCTGCTGGGCCGCTTGTAGGAGATACCTGGTATGGAAAATCCCGCTAGCTGACCATTGTTTCGCGCGGGATCTCATCATCCAGCAGGGCTAGTGAAGACCACCGCCACCTCCGAAAAAAAACACGCACTACACTGATGGGATTAATGACCTCAGTTGACGTGCCCGGACTCAGTAATCAATTAAATCTGTATGAGACTTTGGAATAATATTGTTGGCATGTGTCGCAAAGATTAAAGTACGGAAGATATTAAGGCAAATTAAAACACTGAATTAAACCCTTTTCGTTCCCTCGGCCACACTCCGGGCATTTGCAATCACAATGGACACAAAAATAACTTTCATGAACTCCATCCGAACTCCTACGCAGTTCGCCTTGTGAGAGAATGTTGTTTTACTGCCCCATCGGGATCTCCAAAATCAGAAAATCTGCAAGCCATCGATGCATTAATTGAATATAGCATACTTTTTAAATATATATTCATGTTTTTTAAATCACTGGACTATCATTTTTAAACCTGTTATAACATCAGTTGAAATTGCAGCTATAACTACGTCGTTGAAGCAACAATAATTTTAAATTTAAAAAAATATATTTTAAATCAGAAACTTGTGACTTTTCTTGCAGTTGTTAAAAGTCCTTGCACTTAGTACGTCTCTCTATGTGACTTGTAAGGCTGTTTCGTGAATACTGTAATTTTCAAATAATGTGAAAACGCTAAGGAAAATACTGAAATTGGAAGGTACTGAACAGCGATGAATGATGCTTCGAAAACATGCAGGAGGGAAAACATGAAGGAGGGTTGGGACAGAAGTCATGGCCACTTTTTTTATAAGAAATGTTAACGGATAACACAAGTTTATTTGTCGCGTGATAGAAATACTCAACCAATAAGTGTTCACAACAACAGATGACTGAGAGTATCTGTATTAGCACAGAGAACAATGAGAAATCAGTTGTCTGACTGCCGCCGTGCGAGATGAATGTAACCCGTTTCGAGCAGCACTCACACTCAAATATAGTGGTTCTGAGTAGGAGAAATGCCTGATAATGTCACAGGCAATTGGTGCATGTTCTTGGGAATTGCCTTTCCATATCGGACAGTCGCGAGATGGGCGGAGAGTTTCTGCGGGGACGTGTAACTATCAGTGACCACCTGCGTACGAGACGATCTGTGAGTTGTGGACTGATGTGGCACGTGCGGCATCTGCCTAATCGGTCTTTAGAACGGGTATGTAATACTTTTGAAATGTAAATTCGAATATGCTAAAATGCTTTGGAACATGAAATCAGTACTGTAATGTCAAATACCTTAATAAATATGAGAAACACAATTTTGGTAAATCGTTAAACGCCCATGCACTTAGTATATACCTTCTCCTTTCTGGTGTATATTTCACATTTTCCGCCCGTACTCGTATTCTCATGAAAAAACGTCCCCGTGGCTTATGCCCCAGCCCTCATTTCATCAGATCTATAATAATTTTTCAAATTATTGGTGAATTTGTCTCTTTACACGATGGAGGTGGTGAAAGCGACTGAACGCCTCAGTCCGAAGAACTGATGATTCGAATTCTGATATGTCCCTGTCAACACAGGGCAATACAACTATTGCCGAAAATCTTTCGTTATGCTGTCTCGTGATTGAAGCCTCAAAAGCTCAAATTTGTGTGTAAAGTGTATGGTTTGATATACTCTTCATTGGGATGCGAATAGTAACTGAATTTAGTGGTAAAATCCATAAGATTGATATATTTAAAATTATTTGTTTCAAAGTATATATAGTACACTACACGCGTGGTTCACTGAGATAAGAGAATTGAATAATAATATAACGGTTTACCACATTACCACTATCATATTACCATTTAAAAGTGGAAGGTGTTGGATCCAGAGATTCGTGAGTGAAATGTTTACTACTGTTTTGTTTCTTGCGAACAGTGTTTTAAAACGATCTTATTTAAGTACTTTTAACGGTTATTTTTTGTTTGCTGTTATTTATACTAATAAATGACTCGTTCTGGAGATATAATCCGAAAACACAGGACCAGTAAATACACTCTCCGTGTATTGTAATATAAATTTAATATAAAGAATAAACAGCTGTAAACGTGTTTCGGGACTAATTAATCCCGTCTTCATTGACTCCAATAATCATCGCTTAAACACTTGAGTCAGTCACTTGAGTCAGTCAGTATTCTGCACGACACACAAGATGCGCCGACATGTCCCAGTTGTTTAATCCATGATACTTGGAGCAACTGAAGATGGGATAAATTAGTCCCGAAACACGTGTATGTGAGTTTATTCTTAATATTAAATTTATATTGCAATACACTTTTTGGTTGATAATTACTCGATTCTTAATGAATAGTTAATGATATGTTTATTAATTAATGCTTATTTTACCAATAATAATAATAATAATAATAATAATAATAATAATAATAATAATAACAACTCAATAATTGATTGATTTTTTCGTGTTTCCGGGCGCGTCAACTGCTTCGGTCATTAGTCCCGTTAGTGTAGTGCATGTTTCTTTCTCGGGAGATGGCGGTGATCTTCCCCCGCAGGATGGCGAGATCCGGCGCCGACCTACCATCGGCTAGTGGGGTTCCCCCTAACCAGGACTCTCTCACCAGCGGAGCACCAGTCGGGACAAGCTCTACGCTCGCGACCGGTCTCACGGAATATGTGGTAGTGTAGTGCGTGTTAGTGTGAGTGTGTGTATAAGGGGAGAGGATAGGACAAGGAATAGGAAGGACAGATCGCGCGCGGTCCGTGGCCCGTTTGTTAGGGTACTGCTCCGGCATTCGCCTGGTGTTGATCGGAGAAAACACGGAAAACTACCGATCAGAGCAGCCGGCCGCTAGAATTCTCCTCCAGATAGCAGCTGAATTCGACCTAGCTGAAAAGCTAGTGTCGAAAATCCTGCCGCCGTCAGGACTCGAACCTAGGACCTCCCGGTTAGAGGCGCTGCAGTGACATCAGTTGATGCACTGAGCTACCGCTACCGGTCAACTCAATAATGATTATATTCATTAAGAAATACCACATTATCTCTGCTGCCACCCCAGTGTATCCTCTCACATCTCTTTCTCGATCTCGCTCCTCCCCGGAGAGCGGTGGGGGGGAGGTGCCGGGGTGCGAACGCGTGCGCGTGTTTGCGTGCGTGGCGGCCACGCGCCGCGTGAGCTCCTCCGCGCTGAATCAGCGTGCGCGTGCGTCTCGCGGCGGCAGAAGGCGAGGGCTCGCGGACGCGGCGTTCCCAGAACGCACGGCTGAGCGCACGGCCGAGCGGCGCGCCGCGGCGGCCCGGTGGCACGTAACGTGGAGGTCAGCACTGAAGCGTTGGCGTTTGTGCATGCCCGGGGTTCAACTTCCCGACTCTGAGGTGGCTCAGGGTAGAAACTGATGTAACTGCAGTGTGTCTGACTGGGAGAGTCCTAGGATTTGGGTTCCGACGATGGCAGGATTTTCGACACTAGATAAAGAGTTAGGTCGAATTCACCCGCTCTGTGGAGGAGAATCCTAGCGGCCGGCTGCTCTGATCGGTAGTTTTCCGTGGTTTCTCCAGTCAAGACCAGGCGAATGCTGGAGTAGTATCCTAACAAACGGACTACGGATCACGCGCGATGTTTCCTTCCTGGTCCTTGTCCTATCCTCACACCTAATATCCACACATACACACACTCACACTCACACTTACTTACACAGTACAACCACATATAACGGGAGACCAGGCAAGAGGTTCAAGCTTCTCCCGACTGGGGTAATGATCCGCTGGTGGGAGTTACCCAAATTAGAAAAACTTTGTAAGCCAACGGGTATGTCGGCGCCGAATCTCACCAACCAGCGAGGGTGAAGAGCATCGTCACTCTTTGAATAAAATCATTCTCTACGCTTACGAGGCTAACTACAGTAGTTGTTGTCGCGCCGGGAAACACGAAATAATCTATTTTCAAATCCCGGACTTTACTCGCAGACTTCGTTGTGAAGGAAATGGTTTCGATGAAGGTGTTTTGGAGCTTCCTTCCTTCTTCCTTATCTCATTCTATTGATGTAATCGTACTCCTCTCTCCCTCCATCTTCTTCCATTGACCCATCGCGGAACGAAGATCTTCTAGAATACACATGGGGTCGAAAATTATCCGTTTTATGTAATGAGCATGCGATGGGAATTCTTAATTAACGAAGTTACACTTGCCTCATTTCCTCCGATGGGTACGCAACTCATCATGCACGGGGGTGTGGCAGGTACACGTTCTGATAAAGGCAACAATCATCCGTGTACTTGCCAAACACCTTAGTAAGATGGGCTGCCCCCCAGACAGGAGTAATTTTACTTAATATTTATGTCACAGTGTTACGTGAAATTTCGCATCACATGGAGATCGGCGAAAAGTGGTAATCGACATGTTCTAGCCCTTTGCGCTACTTTCCCTTTTGTGCCTCACAACAACAGATGTTTTGAGAGATAGTTTTGAGATCTTTTTCGTGCTTGTAAAAAGTGAAACAGTTCTTGTGAATCTAGGTCCCATCTACCATCAATACCATCGATAGTACCATCCAGGTACTATCTAAAAATCCAATCCTAAAATTGGGAGCTGCGTAAACCAAAAATAGTTCTATGCACCTCGACCGAAATTGAATGATTTTGGACTTGGTTAGTTTACCAACTTCAGCTCCGCCTCGGTTGGTAAACGCCTCATCCAAAATTATAGAGTTTTTGGTCTTGATACATAAATTACTATATTTTTAACTGCAGACCAATAAAAAATTCCTAAAAAATTCACAATTGGTATTTTGAGACAATATTTTGAGTTTTTTTCATGCCTCTTCGAGGGCTTGAAGATCCAGTAAAAGCATTTTTGTTTAATTTTTTACGTTCGAATTCGACGCCGAGAAAATACTAATAATGGTTTTTGGATAGTATACATTACTTTCTTATTTTTATATTTTTTTCACTCAGGTAAAATAATGTTAAGTCGACAATAAAAAAAACAAGTTTTTGGCTATAGAGGAATGGTGGGGTGGCAGTGGTGAGGGGGGGGAGGCTAAGCAACTTTCAAAAATTGTATTTTTGTGTTAGAATCATAGTTTATTTGCCGACCTGGATGGCCGAGGTGGCTACAGCGTGTGCCGACTCAGCGCTTCTGCCTGGAGGATCGCGGGTTCGAGTCCCCACCCTGGACATGGTTGTTTGATCCTTGTCTTTCATGTATGTGTGTTGCCGTGGAAGGCGTTGTGAGTCTGGTGACCACTAACTGAGGAGCCCGCAAGAGAGTCAGTGTCTAGTGTAAAGGTTAGTGTGCGTCCCCATGAACGACATAGTGGGTACCCGGCGCCGGTAGTCGAAATCGACATCCCCTGAGGCTGAAAAAGCCCCAGGAGGGAAAAATCATAGTAATTAAGTAATTTGTTTTAGGCCGTGCGCCATTTTTTGCTTTTGTAGACATTTACTCTTTTCTAAATTACTCGACTCTGGGTAATTCTAGCATTCTAGAATAAAAGGCATTGGATTCAGTATACTTTGGCCTACAAATCTAAGTATTGTTCATCTACCTTCTATATTTTTATTTGAGAAATATTTGCAACCAAATCTATGGAACGAAAATGAGCCAAGTTCGCTTTTCAGAGTGTAATTTCTCAAAGAAGAAATACAATCTCAGCCTTAATTTTTTCTATGCTTTTACACATAACAGTATAGTTTCTGTTCATAAAATATAATTGGTAAGTAACGTACCCTTTGAAAATCATACCGTCTTAAAAATTGGAATTTTGTATTTTTTCCAATTTTTCAACTGTAGTCCCCTAACAGAGATATTACAGTTGAAAACTTGGAAAAAATCCAAAATTCCAATTTTCCTTCCAAGGATGAAAAAGTTCAAATTTGCGAACCGTTAACTTTCCGCTAACAAAACACTTATTTAAATTTTATAAGAATGTGATTATTGTTGTATGATCCAGAAAATAAGTAATCTTAATCTCACTGCGATTTCTATTTCTTGGTATGAAAATTTGGTATGCAATTTTCAAATCAAAAGAATGCAACGTTGTTGTCCTTCAAAGACTTTTTTATTCAATTGTTAGTCAATTTATTGACATTCTGTTAAAAGTGAGAGTGAGAGGAATGCTTGATGCATGTTGTGGTTGTGACTTTGTGACTCACATCGCACTCATAACTATACGTTAGAAACCGTTATTTTATTTTTATCCACTTGATGATGAAACAACTTCTAAGAAGTGAGTTGCCTCATTCTCTGCGAGAAATTGGGAGTCACCATTGAAGTTTTGATATTGTATGCATTTTGGTTACACTGCTTAAATTTCCCGATTATCGGGTTACAAATTATTACTTCCGATAAATTCCTTGTTGATGGACTTGTTGATGTTTCGGTGTACGTAAAATAAATTGAAGACTAAATATCCAAACCATAATTGAAATTCTTTGTTGTGAGCTGTTCATTTCTGTATGTTTGCGAGTACGTTGTTGGAGTGAGAGTAGACTTGGCCATGAATGCACCTTAAATTTCATTCCGGATAGAAAGCATTTGCGTCCATACGCTGAGAAGCAGAAAATATATGGAAGAAGAAGAGAGAGCTAACGCTATGAAATCATTCGGATAATAATTACGCAAAATTTTCGATGATTTGCTTTTGAATCTCTTCGAAAGTGAGAGAATGTCGTTTGTCACTTCCCCTCTGTAAGATTTGTTAACTGAAAAGCAGGAAGAAGCACGCAAAATTATTTTTATGCAAATGAAAACGTATCTACATTTTGTTCTGGAAGACAATAGATTCTCAATTATTAATTGATAAGAATACCACAAATATGAGTAGAAGTTAGATGTATCAAGCAGATGTTGAAGTCCATACTTTCGAAATAATTCAGTTCGCAGGAATGTGGCGACAATGTTCTAAAACATTGGCGCGAATGAATGTAAGAGGCTATATTTAGTTATAATTAAATTTACATGAACTTTTTGATTAATAATAAAGATTTTACTTTTTAACTTTTGAATGTTAACAAAAAGGCATCTATCTCTTTCTTGTTTGCTCTTCTGTCAAAATTGTTAGCTGAATAAAAGTGAATCCAAGTACACTTCTTTCTTTTTGGAAGTGAAAAAAGTATCTGCATTTTCGTGAACGAAATCATATATTTGTTTATTGAACGCCAAAAGAGTTAAAAAAAATTCTCAGGCAAGTGGCTAAGTCATTCGTTCCCATTTCATCATTGATTAGTATGTCAGAATTCTAAATAGAAGGTGAGCAGATGTATCATGGGTAGAAGTCTAGACTTTCTAAAAAATAGAGCTCGCAGGAACGTGACCACGCCTTGAATCTGATTTCATAAAACATGTTGGGAGTGAATATAAACGACGATATTTCTGCGGTGGCGGGGAAGGGGGGGTATCCCGGGAGAGATTCGTGGGGTGAGTCAGGTGTGAGCGATCGCGGGCGGGTGACGCATCGGCGTCGCGCCTGGGGCTCCTCTGGCGCTGCACGCGCCCGTCCCCACCCCCTTCCCCGCCCCCGCCCCCGCCACTCGCACCTGCTTCGCTGGCAGGGTCCTTGCCCGCTCGCTCCGCGCCTCGATCTCGCAAAGAAGCTCGCACGTCCCCACATGCCTACTCTCCCGACCACTCTTCCTCCCTCTCTCTCGCCCTCACGCCTGCCCACCCTCTCGCCCACACTCCCTCCCAGTCTCCCCTCACTATTCCGCCCACATCCCCACACAATCTCACCGGTAGCGGTAGCTCAGTGCATCAACTGCTGTCACTGCAGCGCCTCTAACCGGGAGGTCCTAGGTTACACTCCCCACGGCGGCAGGATTTTCGACACTAGCTTTTCAGCTAGGTCGAATTCAGTCGCTGTCTGGAGGAGAATTCTAGCGGCCGGCTGCTCTGATCGGTAGTTTTCCGTGGTTTCTCCGATCAACACCAGGCGAATGCCGGAGCAGTACCCTACCAAACGGGCCACGGACCGCGCGCGATCTGTCTTTCCTCTTCCTTGTCCTATCCTCTCCCTTACACACACACTTACACTAACATGCACCACACTACCACATATTCCGGGAGACCGGTCGGGAGCTTAGAGCTTGTCCCGGCTGGGGTGGTGCTCCGCTGGTGGGAGAGTCCTGGTTAGGGGGAAACCCCACTAGCCGACGGTAGGTCGGCGCCGGATCTCGCCATCCAGCGGGGGAAGATCACCGCCATCTCCCGGGGAAAAACATGCACTACACTAACGGGACTACTGACCGAAGTAGTTGACGCGCCCGGAAACATGAAAAAATCAATCAATCAATCAAACCCACACAATCAATCCCCCCTCTCCCACCTACGATCTCTACCGGACCCCCACCCTCTTCCCACTCTTCCTCGCACTCTCCAGCCCACTCTCACACCCACTCTCCGCCCATTCTCACGTCCACACTCCCACCCTCTCTTACCTACACTCCTACCGAGTCACCCGCCCTCTTCCCTCACTCTTTCGACCACACCCACTACCACTCTCTCGCTCACTCTCCCTCCCACTATCTTTTCCAGACCCCGCCTTTTCCGCTCACTCTTCTTCCCACTCCCCCACCCATTCAATAACCTACCCTGCTTCTTCATAAATTCTGTTAATAAAAATAAAGTTTGCACTTTATACGGTTCTCTGGATCGCCCATCGTTGGAAACAGAAAGTTTCGTGGAAAACTTGGGCCGAAACTGTCAGGGCGCGACAGGCTGAGCGAACGCCGGCGACGCAAAGAGGACACGACGCGAAGAGGCGCGAACAGAAGAGCCCTGTCAAACGCACGCGTGCTATTTCTGCGTGAGAATACATACCAATTGACTGGCAAACTAGTGACCAATGATTGATTGATTCATGTTTCCGGGCGCGTCAACTACTCAGGTCATTAGTCCCGTTAGTGTAGTGCATGTTTTTTCTCGGGAGATGGCGGTGATCATCCCCCGCTGGATGGCGAGATCCGGCACCGACCTACCGTCGGCTAGTGGGGTTTCCCCCTAACCAGGACTCTCCCACCAGCGGGGCACCGCCCGAGCCGGGACAAGCTCTCAGCTCCCGACCGGTCTCCCGGGATATGTGGTAGTGTAGTGCATGTTAGTGTAAGTGTGTGTGTGTAATGGGAGAGGAAAGGACAAGGAATGGGAAGGATAGATCGCGTGCGGTCCGTGGCCCGTTTGATAGGGTACTGCTCCGGCATTCGCCTGGTGTTGATCGGAGAAACCACGGAAACCTACCGATCAGTACATCAGTTGATGCACTGAGCTACCGCTCCCGGTCTAGTGGCCAAGACAGTATTTTATTTATTAGCAGTTGCCATCCATCGTTCTGGTCCGGTGCTGACCTGTGGCTGGGACCGGTGGACACGTGTGTGACTGTGTCGGCTCCGCGCGGCGCCTTGTCTGTTTCTCCCCTAATTGTTTCCTCAACGCTTGCGTCATCGCAGCTGCCGCTGCCCCTCCCTTCCGACCGCACCGCGTCGGAGGTCCTTCGCCCGCCGCCGCCCAAGCGCCGTCGCGGGCGTTTCTCTGCCGCAGGCGCCCCGCGATCACTCACTGCGCAGCAATGCAAGGCTGCTCGGTGCGAAGCGGCGCGGGTGGCCAATGGCGGGCGGACACCTCGCGCCCCGACCACGTTAATGGCCCCCGCTGCGGGTGCGGCGCCATCGCCGCTGCCGTGGGTGAACGACGGCGCCGACGCGACGCGGCCCGATCCGACGGCGGGTGGCGGCGGTGGTGGCGGTGGCGGTGGCGGCGGTGGCGGCGGTGGCGGCGGTGGCGGCGGTGGCGGCGGTGGTGGCGGTGGCGGCGGTGGTGGCGGTAGCAGGTGGGACGGCGGGGCGCGGTATGCGCAGCGGCGGTGGCGGCGGTGGCGGCGGTGGTGGCGGTGGTGGCGGTGGCGGCGGTGGTGGCGGTGGCGGTGCTCGGCGGTGGTGGCGGCGGCGATGGCGGCGGTGGCGCGGTGGCGGCGGGGCGGCGGTGGTGGCTGCGTGGCGGCGGTGGCGGAGGTGAAGGGCGGTGGTGGCGGTGGCGGCGGTGGGGCGGCGGTGGCGGCGGCGGCGGTGGCGCGGTGGCGGCGGCGTAGAGGCGGTGGTGGCGGCGGTGGCACAGGTGGGGGTGGAAACAGGAGTTCCCAACCATCTGGTAATGGAGGCTTTAAATGGAGAGAGACAGGTGGGACGGTGGCGGCAATGGCAGTGGTGGCGTTGGCAGTAGTTAGTTAGTTAATGCCTTTTATTTTACGTGGCGAGACTCGCCATCAGGCCCGCTCTTCCGTCTCAACCGCCACTCTTGCCGCTCCTTTCACCACCTAGCGGAGAAAGTGAGATATTATTGGGCGAAGAAACAGACGGATCTCACTCAGAGGTTTCATTTAGGCTTGAGGATCTTTCACATGCAGAAAATCTACTAACATGGGACAGCCGGCTTTACTTCCCATGCGAAGGCGCACGAGGGATTTTATTACCCTTAAAAATCCACAGCTTCGATCGGGTTTTAACTCGCAAACCGGGCAATAACAGTCCGGTACGCTGACCGTTATACCACCTCGAATCCGTAGCAGGCAGGATCGGGGACAGGAGCGATGAGAGCGTGAGGGGAGACAGGAGAGAGAAGACGGGGCGGAGGCGATGGCGCGACAGTGCTGGTGGTGGCGGTAGTAGTGTTGGCGTTGGCAGTAGGAAGGGTTGGGAACAGAACTACCTACCCCCGTCTTGTCAGAGTAGGTTTGGAATGCAGAGACAAAAGGTGGAAGGAGGGTTGCCATCACGGCAATGGCAGTGGCAGGGGAGGTAGTGGTGACGGAGGAGCCTTTGGTCGTTGGCACTAGATGAGGCGAAGGGCTGCAGGGTGACTGCAGGATACAGGGTTAGAATGGGCGAGATGAGCAATGGCGGCGGAGGTTCCATTGCAACGTTGCTGATAGGTGTAGTAAAGGGACATAAAGGGGAGTGGACGGTGAAGAAGAATGACGGAGACTAAGGATTGTCATTATAATGGTGGAGCGTCGGTGGACCGGGCAGATGCGACGACACGGGCGGATACTAATGCGAGGCGACGGCAGTGGCAGTAGTGGTGGCGGGGGCGGTAGAGGCGCTGATATTCGTGGGACAGTGGTGTGCGAGGACGGGGAAAGAGGGCCTCGGCGGAAGTGAGAGTGTTAAAGCGGTGGAACGGCGGGGCGACCAAACGAGTGTAAAGTGGCGGTAGGCGGCGGGGGCGTAGAGGCGCTGGTAATAGTGATAGGTGGTGTGCGTGAGGACGGGAAAGAGGGCTCGGGCGAAGTGAGGCGGGGGCGGTGGGAATGGCGGGGCGACCAAACGAGCGGCAGCAGGTGGTGGTGGCGGGGCGGTAGAGGCGCTGGTATTAGTGATAGGTGGTGTGCGAGGACGGGGAAAGAGGGCTCGAAGTGGAAGGGAGAGGCGGGGGCGGTGGGAATGGCGGGGCGACCAAACGAGTGCGGTGGGCGGTGGTGGCGGGTGGGGGCGGTAGAGGCGCTGGTATTAGTGATAGGTGGTGCGAGGACGGGGAAAGAGGGTCGCAGGAAGTGGAAGGGAGAGGCGGGGGCGGTTGGAACGGCGGGCGACCAAACGAGTGCGGGCAGTGGCGGTGGTGGTGGCGGGGCGGTAGAGGCGCTGGTATTAGTGATAGGTGGTGTGCGAGGACGTGTGGAAAGAGGGCTCGGCGGAAGGAGAGGCGGGGCGGTGGGAATGGCGTGGCGACCAAACGAGTGTGGGCAGTGGCGGTAGGTGGCGGGGCGGTAGAGGCGCTGGTATTAAGTGATAGGTGGTGTGCGTGAGGACGGGGAAAAGAGGCTCACAAAGTGAGAGGCGGGGCGGTGGGAATGGCGGGGGCGACCAAACGAGTGCGGGCAGTGGCGGTGGTGGTGGCGGGGGCGGTAGAGGCGCTGGTATTAGTGATAGGTGGTGTGCGAGGACGGGGAAAGGGCTCGGCGGAAGGGAGAGGCGGGGCGGTGGGAATGGCGTGGGCGACCAAACGAGTGCGGGGCAGTGGCGGTGGTGGTGGCGGGGGCGGTGAACAGGCGCTGATATTAGTGATAGGTGGTGTGCGAGGACGGGGAAAGAGGGCTCGGCGGAAGGGAGAGGCGGGGCGGTGGGCATGTCGGGGCGACCAAACGAGTGCGGGGCAGTGGCGGTGGTGGTGGCGCGGTAGGAGGCGCTGGTATTAGTGATAGGTGGTGTGCGAGGACGGGGAAAGAGGGCTCTCGGCGGAAGGAGAGGCGGGGGTGGGATTGGCGGGGCGTGACCAAACGAGGCAGTGGTGGCGGTACAGTATGGGGCGGTAGAGGCTGGTATTAGTGATAGGTGGTGTGCGAGGACGGGGAAAGAGGGCCTGGCGGAAGGAGGCGGGGTGGGATTGGCGGGGCGACCAAACGAGTGCGGGGCAGTGGCGGTGGTTGCAGGGCGGTAGAGGCGCTGATATTAGTGATAGGTGGTGTGCGAGGACGGGGAAAGAGGGCTCAAGCGAGGGAGAGGCGGCGGTGGGAATGGCGGGGCGACCAAACGAGTGCGGGGCAGTGGCGGTGGTGGTGGCGGGGCGGTACAGGCGCTGATATTAGTGATAGGTGGTGTGCGAGGACGGGGAAAGAGGGCTCGGCGGGGAAGGGAGAGGCGGGGGCGTGGCGGGCCGAAGGACCAAACGAGTGCGGGGCAGTGGCGCGGTGGTGGTGGTGGGGCGGTAGAGGCGCTGGTATTAGTGATAGTAGGCGAGGACGGGGTAAGAGGGCTCGGCGGAAGGGAGAGGCGGGGGTGGATTGGCGGGGCGACCAAACGAGGCAGTGGCGGTGGTGGTGGCGGGGGCGGTAGAGGCGCTGATATTAGTGATAGGTGGTGTGCGAGGACGGGGAAAGAGTGGCTCGGCGGAAGGGAGAGGCGGGGGCGGTGCGGCTGCTCAAGGACCAAACGAGTGCGGGGCAGTGGCGGTGGTGGTGGCGGGGCGGTAGAGGCGCTGCATTAGTGATAGGTGGTGTGCGAGGACGGGGAAAGAGGGCCTTGGCGGAAGGGGAGAGGCGGGGCGGTGGGAATGGCGGGGCGACCAAACGAGTGCGGGGCAGTGGCGGTGGTGGTGGCGGGGGCGGTAGAGGCGCTGGTATTAGTGATAGGTGGTAAAAAGCGAGGACGGGGAAAGAGGGCCTGGCGGAAGGGAGAGGCGGGGCGGTGGGAATGGCGGGCGACCAACGAGTGCGGGGCAGTGGCGGTGGTGGTGGCGGGGCGGTAGAGGCGCTGGTATTAGTGATAGGTGGTGTGCGAGGACGGGGAAAGAGGCCCGGCGGAAGGAGGAGGCGGGGGCGGTGGGAATGGCGGGGCGACCAAAACGAGCGCGGGGCAGTGGCGGTGGTGGTGGCGGGGCGCAGGTTGAGGTTGAATAGTGATAGGTGGTGCGAGGACGGGGAAAGAGTGGCTCATGTGGGAAGGGAGAGGCGGGGGGGTGGGATTGGCGGGGCGACCAACGAGTGCGGGGCAGTGGCGGTGGTTGTGGCGGGGGCGGTAGAGGCGCTGATATTAGTGATAGGTGGGTGTGCGAGGACGGGGAAAGAGGGCTCGGCGGATGGTAGGCGGGGGCGGTGGGAATAGAGGCGCTGATATTAGTGATAGGTGGTGTGCGAGGATGGGGAAAGAGGGCTCGGCGGAAGGGAGAGGCGGGGGCGGTGGGAATGGCGGAGCGACCAAACGAGTGCGGGGCAGTGGCGGTGGTGGCGGTTGAGACAAGGCGGCCGAGTGGCAGGAGAGGAGAGACAAGGCAGTGCTAGCGGCATCGACATGGGCGGTCCGGGAGTGGTGGGTTTGGTGGGAGCGGTAATCATGGTTACGAGACAAGTGTCGAGATAGTTGGTGGCGGCGTCTATGAATGTCATGTTGTGACGGCTACAGTAGTAAGTCACACTGAAGAACAAAAACTACTTAGAAAAAGATAGAATTTACATGTTGATGTATAAGTTTTGAATGAAAATACAATGCTTCAAATACAATGGCTGAGCAAGAGTTATTTATGATTTACTAGTTCACTAGAGGGAACCCGTCAAAATTTGACGGTCATATATGAGATAAATATAAAATACTGTGCCTTGTTTAATGTTCATAAAGCAAATTCTTAAATAGGAAGAAGAAAGAGCAAACTTCTCTTATTGAATGCTAATTTTTCATCTTTGCAAATATTCACTTTATGGTCAGAATGATGAGACATTATGCAGTACAAAATCAATTGTTTTATATTAAAACTTACACAATTGAACGCATATGGCCAATGATCAGGTGGCTATGTAATATGAGCACCGAATGACATAGAAGGCAGACGATAAGAATAATGACCGATAATATTTTTGAAGTTTTTTGATGCCCCATCATCTCCTATAAACAACTTCCATTTCATCTGACATGTTGCTAGAAGGCAAACTTATTTTTCCATATAAGCAACACAGAGTAATCTGGTTGGCAGAATTTCTCTCAGACAGGAAATATATAGCAGAACAATACACACATTTCAAAGAATACTCAAACACATTTCTCGTATCTGAGATTTAAAATGTCCTTTCTCAGATCTAAAATTTAAAATCTCATATCTGAGATCTGAGATTTAAAATCACATTTCTCAGATGTGAGATTTAAAATCTTATTTCTGAAATCTGAGATTAAAAATGTCATTATAGAGATCTGAGATTAAAAATGTCATTATTGAGATCTGAGATTTAAAATCTCATTTCTCAGATCTGAGATTTCAAATCTCATTTCTCAGATGTGAGATTTGAATTCTCATTTCTCAGATCTGAGATTATTATATCATTTCTCAGTTCTGATATTAAAATTTCACTTTTCAGATCTGAGATTTAAAATTTCACTTTTCGGATCTCGGATTTAAAAACTAATTTTTTTGATTTCAGTTTTTGAATCTCACTTTTCAGAACTGAGATTTAAAATCTCACATTTGAGATCTGAGGTTAAAAATCTCACTTTTCAAATTTGAGATTTAAAATCTCACTCTCCAGGTCTGAGATATAAACCCTCAATTTTCACATCGGAGATTTAAAATCTCACTTTTCAGATCTGAGATTTGAAATCTCACTTTTCAGATCTGAGATTTAAAATTCACTTTTGAGATCTAAGATTAAAAATCTCATTTTTCATATCTGAGATTTAAAATCTCATTTCTGAGATCTGTGATGTAAAATGTCATTTCTCAGATCTGAGATTTAAAATCATATTTTCGAGATCTGAGATTTAATATCTTATTTCTGAGAACTGAGATTTAAAATCTCATTTTCAGATCTGAGATTTAAAATCTCACTTTTCAGATCTGAGATTTAAAATCCCACTTTTCGGAACTAAGATTTAAAATCTCACTTTTCAGATCTGAAATTTAAAATCTCACTTTTTAGATCTGAGATTTGAAGTCTTGGTTTTCAGATCTCAGATTTAAAATATTACTTATCAGATCTAAGATATAAAATCTCAGTTTTCAGATCTGAGATTTGAAGTCTCACACTTCAGATCTGAGATTTTAAATCTCACTTTTCAGATATGAGATAAAAATCTCACTTTTCAGATCTGAGATTTACAAACTCGTTTCTCGGATCTCAGATTTGAAATATCTTTTCTGAGATCTGTGATTTAAAATCTCATTTTTCAGATCTAGGATTTAAATATATTTTAAGAGATCTGAGATTAAAAATATCATTATCGAGATCTGTAATTTAAAATTTTATTTCTGTGATTGGAGATTTAAAATATTATTTCTCAGATCTGAGATTTAATATCTCACTTTTCAGATAAGAGATTTAAAATCGCATTTCTCAGATCTGAGATTTAATATCTCATTTCTGAGATCTGACTTTTAAAATCTCATTTTCGAGATCTATGGTTTAAAATCTCATTTTTGAGAACTGAGATTTAAAATCTCATTTTCAGATCTAGAATTTAAAATCTTATTTCTCAGATCTGAGATTTAAAATCTCATTTCTCAGATCTGAAATTAAGTATCTCATTTTTCATTTCTAAAATTCAAATCTTATTTTTCTCAAATCTGAAACTTAACACACATTTCTCAGATTTGAGATTTAAAATCTCATTTTTTAGATCTGAGATTTTAAATTCATTTCTCGTGCCTGAGATTTAAAATGTTGTTTCTCAGATCTAAAATTTAAACTCTCATATCTATGATCTGAGATTTAAAATCACATTTCTCAGATCTGAGATTTAAAATCTCATTTCTGAAATCTGAGATTTAAAATCTCATTATCGAGATCTGAGATTTTAAATCTCATTTCTGTGTTCTGAGATTTAATATCTTATCTGAGAAATCAAACCAGTCGTATCCATTAATGAAAAAATCAAACAATGTCTAAGATCAATTTTCAATTCAATTTTTTTCCTTTGTAATGTTGGTTGATGTTTACGGT
Source organism: Teleogryllus occipitalis (assembly GCA_011170035.1). Classification (NCBI taxonomy): domain Eukaryota; kingdom Metazoa; phylum Arthropoda; class Insecta; order Orthoptera; family Gryllidae; genus Teleogryllus; species Teleogryllus occipitalis. The sequence continues at coordinate 327,876 of BLKR01000899.1, forward strand.
GATAATTAATCAAACAGTTCTTGTGCAAAATTTAAAATTATAATTGTTATTATTGTAAACAAATTCGAAAAGTCCGCTTTACGCTCTAACTCCGGGAGTCAGCAGGAAAAATCACTTATGATAAGTTCAAAACTAAAACGTTTTGAGAAGATAGATAGTGTTATGAAGAATTGGAAAAAGCAAGTACGGCGATCTATAGGTAGCAGCATTGCCCTGCACAATTTTTTGAATGTGTCGAAAAAGCTATGTCATTGGGGAATGAAAGCACAGCTAATTCTTGTTGTAAATAGGTCGTTAGATAACCAAAGTGTGAAGAAGTTGTACGCCATACCGATGTGGCGTCTCAAACTGTCAGCCTATTAAATTCAAAGTGTCATTTTAAAGCCTTGTTGGATTCCGAATTCAAAGCCAATTTTTTGGGCTAATGGTAGAAAATTATTTTCTATTGACGATTATGACAATACCATTTTGTTTCTGCGTCTCTAGGTTGTCGCCATACTGTCCAATTGTCATTAGACCATGTACGTACTACGCATCATGGGTACACGTATGGCGGTACGTTTTCAGGAACCCGTGGTCAGTTTTCATAAAAAGACGCAAAACCATACCGATAAGATATCATTAAAAGGCGAATACGAAACACCCAGTTTTTCCATTTTTTTAATAAAATCATAGGGCCCTCATTCACGGAAAAATTACACTAAATATGAGTGGTCTTAAAATGAGAGTTCAGTGTATGCAAAGTGACGGCAGAGATAGTACTCGTGCCAGAAAAAAATTAACATTTGATGAAAGAAATCATTCTTATATACATATACTAGAACTGCTTTATGTTTTGAATTTAAAACTAAATAAAATCTTTAAATTATTTATTTTTTATTTAAAAGTACACGATAGCATTAACTCGTTCACGAAACTTTCCGTCAGGTAAACCGTATAGGTACAAACATTCAACTCTGTCGATTTCCATTTTTTTCGCACGCTTTATGCACATAGTTTGAGTTGAATTGTTTTTTCCATTCGTTTTCATTTAAGAACATGCAAATCATACATATCATTAAAATAAGGATATTGCAAGAGTGACTGCACACCTTTGAAGTCAAAGGAAAAGAGTTTGTAAGAAATAGATTATTATTATAATATTTTAAACACAATAGAAAGAGCAAAAATTAAATAAATAACACTCGGAATTTTACTTACCTAAAACAGTACCAGGACACAAAATCTAAATATTGTACTACAATATTATTTTAGGAATGTTTCATGTTGTTTTATCAGAAGGCGAGTGCCACGAGTTTCTATTATCAAACTGTTACGAACAAATTTTAAAACAGTTTCTTGGGATATGCAGTGATATTGCACGTTTACCTGACCACAAATCAAAATTTACAAAAAAATTCATTCCTAAAGGAAAGGAGGCAGCTCATTCCCTCCTACCGGTAGCGGTAGCTCAGTGCATCAACTGATGTCACTGCAGCGCTTCCAACCGGGAGGTCCTAGGTTCGAGGTCGAATTCCGACGCTCTCTGGAGGAGAATTCTAGCGGCCGGCTGCTCTGATCGGTAGTTTTCCGTGGTTTCTCCGATCAACACCAGGCGAATGCCGGAGCAGTACCCTACCGAACGGGCCACGGACCGCGCGCGATCTGTCCTTCCTCTTCCTTGTCCTATCCTCTCCCCTTACACACTCACTTACACTAACATGCACTACACTACCACATATTCCGGGAGACCGGTCGGGAGCTTAGAGCTTGTCCCGACTGGGGCGGTGCCCCGTTGGTGGGAGAGTCCTGGTTAGGGGGAAACCCCACTAGTCGACGGTAGGTTGGCGCCGGATCTCGCCATCCAGCGGGGGAAGATCACCGCCATCTCCCGAAAAAACATGCACTACACTAACGGGACTAATGACCGAAGCAGTTGACGTGCCCGGAAACACGAAAAAATCAATCAATCAATCAAAATCATTCCCTCCTCCCCTTTGCATCGCTGTCTTTCACGAAGGCCGCTGCAGTTCTAATGAAGACGCTGAAGACTGGCGTGCACATTCGTCACTGCCATCCACAATGATGGGTGGCGATGATTCACACCGGGCACCGACACCACTTCTCGAAAATTTGCGGCAGCGTCTTGACGAATTTTCTAGCAACGTCAAACAAGTCGATCCCGGTTTCTAAGACATCCACTTGTCACTTAAAATCTCGGGTTAACAAATGTTTAAATTTGGTAAACAGATATCTTACCAGTTCTTAGAAACGTAATTTATTCGAAAGCTTCTTAAAACACTGTTTACATTGCAATGTAGAAAATGTAGACAAGAATTCTTGATAAAAGTGCTACAGCGATGTTCCAGTAAATTTTATCAATTCTCCTAATTAGATTATATTTTACAGTACATAATACTTTACACCTTTCAATAAACAGCATAACTTCATTTTGTTATAATGATTTTTCATTGATTAAATATGCAACATGTACATGTGCATTTGCAACACGTTTAGTTATGACTATAATAACGAGCAGTTAAATATAAAAAATAGCTGTGAATTAGCTTGCGTTAAGAATGTTTCGGAGGCACGCAAGAGTAAGTAATGTTTATGAAGCAGTGCTCTGCGTAATTGCTGGAGAAGTTCCTCTATTTGAGCTTTAATTATCTATATTTCGCTATAAGCGTCAGGTATTTCTTTTAATAACAACTAACTTACCATTTCACATTCACCGCAAAGTACTGCCTGGTATTAATATTAATACTACTGCATAGTACTAATATTTGAAAATAAGAACAGTGCACAAAGTGTCACATTTTCCATATCCACAAATTTACAAAGGTTTTGCGTAAATGGCAAATAAGGTTAAATTCATATTGATTGAAATACAACGTATGAGGTATAAAATCATCCACGCAAATGAGGTATGTGGTTTCCTTACGGCAAATATACGCTATTTTGGCTCCATCTTTTACCGTACCAACTTGATGGACTTTGTAGATAACTTAATGAATGTGAATTGATTTTTTCAAATAAACAGAACTAACATATTTTTATTAGCATGTAAAACAAATGTCCACAAAAGAATGTCGTTTTACAACTCATTTTTTGATTACATAAATTACTTGTAAGGCGCTGTCGAATGTTAGGACGAATTTTCTGATGAGGCTCCGGTCTTTGACCTACGCGATTAACATAAAACATCTTCGGGCCTGTCGAACGCACAATCTAAAACGCATTTCCACAGTAAGTGGGAGGATGGTGCTTTCAGGCCTTCCTAGCAATTCCATCGATATTAGATTGACGTGCATCAATTGCGAAGGTCATTAGGGTCGTAAATAGAGTACATGTTTTTTCCTCGGGAGGTGGCGGTGATCTTGCTCCGCTGGACGGTGAGATCTGGTACCGCATGTAAGTGTATGTAAGTGTAATAGCGTACATGTAAGTGTAAGTGTAAGTAAGGGGTGAGGATGTGACAAGGAAGAGGAAGGAAAGACCGCGCGCGATCCGTGACCCCTTAGTTGGGGCATTGCTTCGGAATTCCCTTGATATCGATCGGAAAAAATAAAGAAAACTACCGAATAAAGCAGGCCATTAGAATTGTCCTCTAGACAGTGACTGAATCCGACCTAGCTTTTTAGCTAGTGTCGAAATTAATGTCACTGTCGGGACTAGAACCCTAGGATCTTCCGGTCAGAGGCACAACAATGACATCAGTTGATGAGTCTGAGCTACCTCTCCCGCCATTTTGAGTAATCATAATTCTCGTCTTAACGGGAACCTTTTAGTTTGCTTCTCTTTCACTTTCACAAAAGATCGGTGGATTGATTAGCGTTACCGAGCGTGTAAACTGTTAAGGTCATTCATACCGTAAAGGAAGTGCATGCTTCAACGCGGGTGATGGCGGTGATCTTCCTCTGCTGGATGGTGAGACCCGGTACCGATATACCAGTCTGCTTGCAGGGTTTTACCCATCCATTTATCTCCCACCAGCGAGGCACCATTTCAGCTGGGATAAGCTCTGTCAAAGAATAGAACCTATTTTGTGTCTCTGTGCTTCCGACTGGTCTTCAGAAAGGTGTAGCAGTTTTAGTGTGTGTGTGTGTGTGTGTGTGTGTGTGTGTGTGTGTGTGTGTGTGTGTGTGTTTGTGTGTGTGTGGACAAATAGGACAAATAAGAGGAAGAAAAGATCGCGCGCTGATCGTGACCCATTTGTTACGGTTCTGTTCCGGCGTTCGCCTGGTTTTGATCGGAGAAACTACGGAAAACTAGCGATCCGTTCAGAGCAGCCTGTCGCTAGAATTTTCATCAAAAAACTGCTGAATTCGACATAGCTATCTACCTAGTCGCAGGAAAATTCTCCCACCGTCGGGGCTGGAACCCAAGGACCGACCGCACGGTGAGAGGCACTGCAATGGCATTAATTAATGCCCTGAGCTACCTAAACATGACAGCATAAAATACTTTACCACATGTGTCAGGAGTTAAGGTCTTGTCCCGGCTGGAGCAGTGCTCCGCTCAGAGAGATACCTGAAGAAGAAAAACCGCAAGCAGGCGTGGTGTCGGTCTTGTCCAAGCTTGGGAGGTATACCTCCGCCTCCCAGAATACAATATGCACTACATTTACGCGACAAATGATCAAAGTTTTTGAGGCGTCTGGAAATACGAAATAACAAAATAAGACCGAAGTTGGTCGTTGTTTGAAGAGTAAGGCTTGTGTTTCATTGACGTGTGGATGTCCGGCTGTGATGGCTCAATGTATCACTGTTGCTTCTGCAACATGTTTGGAGCCCCAACAGTGGTATAGTTTTTATGCAAGCTAGTCAGCTAGAACGAATTCAAGAGCTGTCCAAGATAATTCTGTCGGCCGGCTACTCTGATCAATATTCTTTCCGTGGTTTCTCTGATTTAATGACCTAAGTAGTTGATGTAGCCGAAATCAAGAAATACCAGGACTCAGATTCTGATGATCTAAAACTTCTTTGACAATGATCTATGACATGACTCAAAAATAAGATGAAAATTACCTTTATAATGACTTAAAAATAAAGGGGAAATGACCGTACCTTTTAAAAAATACTAAAACATTTGTATGAACATGTTTATTTATTCAATGAATTTTACAATTTTAAAGAAAACTTCAAATAATTTAGTATAAAGTCATTATTTTAAGAGGAAATGTAATCCTTAGCTCCGATCTTCCAACGTCAATTTTGATGGTCGAGGGATTTACAGAAGATACGAGTAATTTTGGGAGTTTGAAAAATAGAGTTCACTGTAGAAGTGAATTTCGTCATGAACTGATGATAAAATAAAAGCTTTGTTTTAGTGTATCATTGAAAATTCATGAAATATTCACTAACAAAAAAACACTCAAAGGAAACCAAATGCGTAAAAATGACAAAAATGACACAAAGGTTCAAAAAATTACCGAAAAATTGAAAAATATCAATAGAATGACAAAAATGACTCAATATATATTTCTATCACCTGTATGTCGTGATAAACATTCATTAACAAATTAGCAACGTCTAGAATGCACCATTGAAAAGTTGACAAGTCATCAGAATCCCAGCTCTGATGGCACAGGCAAAAAAAAAAAAAAAAAAAAAAAAAATTGTCAGACCCAAAGACTTGACACATGTTTTCTTGTGTATCTCGACGCGCTGAGTCCGAATCTGAAGCCAGTATTGCGCCAACAATTTGTTTTAAATAAAAAATCACCCTTAAGTTGTATTTTTCGTTTTCAGTGGTTATTATCAGACTCAAAGACTTGACACATGTTTCTCTATGTACGTCGACGTGCTAAATCCGAGTCAGAAGAGAGATTTGGCCACCACTCTCCAGTCTTTTTAAATCGCGAAAAAAACACTGTGAAATTGCAGATTGTAAATTTCAGTTTTCTTTTGCGAAATAAAACAAAAAACTGGAGGGTGGTGGCCCAATTTTGGCTTCAGTTAGGGATTCAGCGCGTCGAAATATAGAGAAACGTGTCAAGTCTTTGGATCTGACAACTTTTTCCTGTGTGTGCCTGTGTAATCACTAGGGGGTGGATTTTGATGACCTAAAACATCGCCAAAAATGATCACTAAAATTTTCTTAAAATGCTTTTAAAATGCCCTAAAACCAAAGAAAAATGACGTAAAAATCTGATCAAAAACAGTTCGAATGAACTACTCTAGTTGTTGGATACGTTACAGATGTAATCGAGGCTTCTTCCATTCGTTCGAGTGAACTCAGCTTGCAAACTTTTGGGTTGGACTATTCTTTACCAGGAAATTTGTCTTTAGTTATCCCAAAATCGGTCGAACCGGCAATGGCGCTGATGTAAGTTACAAAAATTACATACAAAGGCTGTCAAAACAACTTCTGAACAAACAAATCGAATAGGCTACTGAGTATTTCTGTGAAGAACATTTGTTGCAACTCGAAAATATTATTTGAAGCAAGTACCATTTAAAATGACTTTAAACTCGATAAAATCAACAAGAATTCATTAAAATGACGGAAAAATGTAATAAATGATATATTAGTGTATAGAAATCGACAAAAATGCAAAATAATGACCTATAAAAATGGGTCATTCCCTTTTGTCATAATAAAATGAATTTCTAAACTAAACGTCATTGCCCTAAAATGAAAAGAAAAAAAATGACATTTCATTAAAATCCGCCCTTTAGTAATCACTAATTACTCATTCTTTTTTTTCCTAGAGCTTTTATCCAGCCGACAGCGGGTTGCCCTTTACGTCCCGAAGGGACGCTTATTCGACCATACACTAGACAAACACTTGCGGGCTCCTCTGATCTGGGGTCAGCAGAACGCGAGGCCCTCCGCGACAACACACACAAAGTCAAGGGACAAACAGCCATGCCCAAGGCGGGACTCGAACCCGCAACCCTTCGGACCGAAGCGCTGAGTCGGTACTCGCTCTTAGCCACCTCGGCCATCCAGGTCGGCAATTGCTCATTCTTTCTCTTCTATTTGCCAAGCCCGTAAGTTGCGGCTCGTGGCGGGTGACGCGTGCTGCGGGAGAGAGCAGGTACTCCGAGGGCGCTGCCGCGATTCGTCTCTCGCTTTCCGAGAAGCGCGCGGCGACGGCGGCGGCGGTGATTCATGCTCTCGGAGGTTATTCGGTCGGCGGGACGCGCCCCCCCCCGCCCCTCCCCGTCCCGCCGATGCTCCGGCCGCGCTCGCGTGCATCGCCCATTCGCTGTGAGGCATGCGCCTCGTCCTCGCGCGGTGCCCGTGTACTGCCCGCCCCCGCAGACCAATCGAATCGTCTACAGGTATCGGCGGGCTAATATTTCTCGCTGCCATGCGAGTGTAGGTGTGCTATGATACAAGAGTGAGATCGGTATGAGATATAAACGAAGATAGGAAGTGTCAATTGGCCGGTATTAGAAAATTTCTTTCTTCTTAATTTGTGTTTGTGTGTGTGTGTGTACACACACACACACACACACACACACACACACACATATATATATATATATATATATATATATATATATATATATATATATATATACGGGAGCGGTAGCTCAGTGCATCAACTGATGTCACTGCAGCGCCTCTGACCGGGAGGTACTAGGTTCGAGTCCGGACGGCGGCAGGACTTTCGACACTAGCTTTTCAGCTAGGCCGAATTCAGTCGCCGTCTAGAGGAGAATTCTAGCGGCTGGCTGCTTTGATCGGTAGTTTTCAGTGGTTTCTCCAATCAACACCAGATGAATGCCGGAGCAATACCCTACCAAACGGGCCACGGGCCGTGCGCGATCTGTCCTTTCTCTTCCTTGTCCTATCCTCTCCCCTTACACACACACACACACACACACACACACACACACACACACACACACACACACTAACATGCACTACACTACCACATATACTGGGAGACCGATCGGGAACTTAGAGCTTGTAACGGCTGGGGCGGTGCCCCGCTGGTGGGAGAGACCTGGTTAGGGGGAAACCTCACTAGCCGACGGTAGGTCGGCGCCGGATCTCGCCATCCAGCGGGGGAAGATCACCGCCATCTCCCGAGAAAAAACATGCACTACACTAACGGGACTAATGACTAAAGTAGTTGATGTGCCCGGAAACACGAAAAAATCAATCAATCAAGCCAACACCATACTTACTTACGCCTGAGAGCTTCTTTTCGTCACCCAACTTCAGAAACTGAGACTTGTCTTAGAAGGCTACTGCTTAATTTTTGTTCCGGTCGAGAATCAAACGCGGTACCGCCGCACAGAAAGGTAGCACACTGCCCACGAGCCATTATAGGGGCTATTCTATATTAAATTCAGCAAAGTATGTAATTTAAAAGCCGACCTGGATGGCCAAGGTGGCTAAGAGCGAGTACCGACTCAGCGCTTCGGTCCGAAGGGTCGCGGGTTCGAGTCTCGCCTTCGGCATGGCTATTTGTCCCTTGACTTTGTATGTATGTGTTGTCGCGGAGGGCCTCGCGTTCTGCTGACCCCAGATCAGAGGAGCCCGCAAGTGTGTTGGTGTCTAGTGTATGGTCGAATATGCGTCCCATCGGGGCGTAAAGGGTAACCGGCTGTCGGCTGGATAAAAGCCCATGATAAAAAAAAAAAGTAATTTAAAATATCTAAGAAACTACGGCCAAAGTTCTGCTTATCATCAGCGTTATCATTTTCATCATCACTGACGCGATATCCTATGAAGGGCATATCAAGTCGGGTAATATTTACTAGTAAAAAGTGGCGTCGCCGACGCTGTAACCAGTTTTACAGGTATTTTCCAGTTTTGGAAATTTCTAAATGCCGCGTGTAGCTTTGTTCAAATATGTTCTTACAGTATCTATTATTGGACATGCCAATGAATGGTAGTAGCTGTTAATATTATATTCTCGTTCAAAAATTCCCAACATCCAGTGGCCTTGTATTGTATATGACCTCCGTACGAGAGATGAATTTATAATATTGCAATTTCAAAATTAAAATCGCAATAAATAATACTTGCAGGTATGAATTATACGAATAATTAGATTTTAGTACAGCTATATTTTCTACGTTTGTCCGTCTGTCAAAACCGTTCAGCCAAGTTTCTCCAAAATTAATATTTCCCCAATCGATTTAAAGGAACTCGAGGTCTTCCGAGTTTGAAACGGATATTTTGAATTTTTGAGGTTCTTAACAAGAAGCCTGAGCATTTTCAAGATTTTCTCAGAAATGGCTCAACATTTTGGATTAAACTTCGTCCTCGAATAGCGAAGTAAGTTATTTAAAATAACGATGCAGGTCTCATTTTCGTTGAAATATTTGATTTTTCGAAAATTCCAAAAGTCAGATATAGAGCTAGAAAGTAAATGCTTTTTTTAAAAATTTATTTATTGAGTGATTGGAAATTACACAGATCAGTACTAAATTACTATCTCATGTGCATTTGCTGGCTTACATTGTAACTTATACTAAACTTAACACTAAAAACTTAAAACTAAACTACCTTACTAGAGGTATAGGAAACTACAAGAGCCCCTACTATGAACAATTAGTAGAGAAAATGTTCAAGAACTCTTCGGAAGGAAATCTATTCTTAATTCTGGTAGGGAAGTCATTTATAGTGGCCAGGTTGTAATAGACGGCTCGGTTTATTGTATTTAGGTTCGAGTAAAAATTATTGGAAAGGTGGGCAATATGTTTGATGATCGGTGATATATTCAGTTCTTTATGAAGTTGGGCGTTTGAGATGAACCATGGGGCATGTGTTGCTAATCTGAGGAATCTATTTTGTACGATTTGAAGTTTATTAATGTTAGAAATAGATGCATTGGTCCAGATGGGACATGCGTAGAGCATTAATGGTCTGACTATTGCTTTAAAAATTGTAATGGCATTTGTTAGGAATAGCCGGCTTTTGGAGTTCATAAGGAATTTTAGTTGAGCTATTTTTATTTTTGCTTGTTGTTGTTGTTGTTGTTGTTGTTTTAGTGTTATGTGTGTTTTCCTGTTGAGTCTTGTATCGAAGTTCATCCCGAGGTATTTTACTGATTGGTTTTGTGGTGTCCATGGAATTGTGTGTTTATTAATGTGTAGTGGTGGTGGGTGAGAAAATGGTCTTAGTGAGAATATTTTGGCAGTTGATTTAGTTGGGTTGAGTTTGATTTTCCACAATGTTGACCACTGGTCTATTTTATTTAGGTGATTTTGTATCCTATCGGTAATGGTCTTAAGTGAGTGGCTGGATTTGTAGATTGCGGTATCGTCGGCGAATTGTGCTAATTGGGTGTGTATTGTAGTGGGAATGTCAGCTGTGTATATGTTGAATAGTGTGGGTGAGAGTGGTGAACCTTGTGGAAGGCCTGCTATAATTTTTCGGGGGTTAGAGATGTGATTTTCTACGGAAACTGTAAAGGATCTATCAGTTAGAAAACTTTTGATGAAGTTTACTTAGTAGGTTGGTGTTCCCATTGTTCGGAGTTTGTCCTTCGTGCCATACTCGATCAAACGCCTGTGAAATGTCAAGAAATGGAACAATTGTGTGATGTTAGTTTTGAAACGCTGAGTGGATATTTTCTGAGAGTCTGAGTAGTTGGTGTGCAGTTGATACATGACTTATAAAGCCAAACTGGTGGAATGGAATAATTTGGGTTGATTGAAGGTAGCTATTTAACCTTTTTAGAATTACTTTCTCGAGAATTTTTGAAAGTGTGGTTAGTAAACTAATCGGTCTGTAGTTTTCTACACTGCTATGATTTTTATATGGTTTTGGAATAGGTATTATGATTGAGTTTTTCCATACTATAGGGTAATATCCAATTCGTATTATTGAGTTATATATGTTGTTTATGTAGGCTGTAGTTGAGGATGGGAGGTTTTTTAGGATCTTATTAGTGATTTTATCGTGACCAGGGGCTTTTTTTTGTGGAAGTTTTTTAATTATGTTTTTCACTTCATTTGGGGATATGAATTTTATCTTCTGTGGTACATCATAGTTTGGGGCTGAAACTGTTTGTAATATCATCGCATGATCGGAATGAGTTGGTGTGTTGTTGAGCGTGAATGTTGTTTCAAAATGATTGGTCAATGCTTTGTCTTTGTCAAAAGGGGCGAATAAAGTAATTGCTGCTGAACTTCCTTCATCTTTCCTGTCTTCCTTCACTACCACCACTAGTGCCCTCTTCATTCCTTTCATTTTCGCTTTCTTCATATGTTCCTTTGTACTTTCTCCCTTTTCCTTCTTCCCTTCTTCGTTACTCGCGCGGCCGCCTTCTGCCGCGAGCGAATCTCGGAGCGGTTGGGTGCCACCGTGCGTGACTTGTCACCGGCGGCGGCAACTTGTCCCGAGTGCGGAGGACGAGCGCGCATCCTGTAAAAACGAACGCGCATGCGCCATGAGACACTACTCGAACTGCGCGCTGCGCCCATGTAAGTCGCCACTTGTTTACTTATAGAGGCACAGCCGTGAACTCTGTAGGCTGCTCTTGCCTAAACCCCATGCATCATCTTTTCCCGCGGGGTCTCGATACAGTTGTTGCTTAGCAGTCCTAGTGACTGCACGGAAAAGTGACATAGCGTACGGTACGGTAGCATACTGTACGCGTACGGTACGGCTTAATTGAAATAGGGCGTAGTATTTATTAAAAAAGATTGAAAACTTTAGTAAATTTTATTTTTTTCCTTTTTGAGTAAAATAACGTGAGATGAGATGGTCTTCCCTCTATCAATTATGTTGTCCAAAATTACATAGGGACTACATAAGTATTCAGTAAAAATTATATTGCATTTTATTTTTGAATAAATTTTATCTCCTTTTGATCTATACAAAACGTTTGACAGAATAATTTGCTATGGGATTGTTATGTAATCGATCAGCCTAATGTCGTGTATGGGATTCTGCAAGGGATTATGCAAGGATTCTCAAGATCTAAAATAGTGTTAATGCCTTGCTTTCCTGGCAATATGACATTTACATAATATGAATGTATTTAGTAAGATTATTTCGACCTTTATTACGAATTATTTCTACTTTAGTGATTGTTGAAATGTTAATGCCTTTCAGGATATTGCATAACGAATGCCATGCCACTATAATTTTACAGTGTTTTTTTTCCATCTGTCTCTTGGTTTGTAATAATAAAAAATAATGGCAGTTCGAAAATCTGTTATATTGCTTATAACTAGCATAGGTTCCGAGTACGAGTACTTGTGAAGATTTGTACTGTTGTTACTTGACAAGTCTCTGTTCAGACTTGTCACTCTTTTATTTACTTTTATAGTTCGCCTTTCTCCTTTATATGCGTTGTTGGTTGCCGGACGATGTACAATAAAAAAGTTTTCTTCATTAGAATGAATACGAGAGTATTTAAACATTAAATTCATTCTGATAAACATCAATATCTGAGCAAACATTTGATAATAAAATAGAAAATTCATTATTGAAGGTAACCATAAATCATTTTCTTTGTAAAAATTCTCATCATTTCATTTCAGAACTCCTTTTCATCACATTTTGTGACGGAGATAAACAATATTTGGTGAAATAATTACAAGCAACTATTTTTAGAAAATGAATCATATTACTTAATCGCAGTGAACCACACAATGTTTTTCGCGCAATCAATTATGTAATTCTATTGTAGTTTTGCTTTTCGTGTTTCACTGGTCTTGAGAGAAAAATACGTAAATTGTTTTGCTTTCTTTTCTCTGTATAATTTTGAACTAGAGCTTCTACCATGCAAACTATTTTAAATCCAAAGCATTGGATAAACCAGTTTGTTACTAATTTGAAATGCAAATATGCAAGGTGTTACGATTCGTTTTAGTCGTCTAATGAAAGTAAATCTGTTATGCAACTGGCGTATGAAATATCATTCGAGGACAACTACTAATCGTTGAGGAAATGTTCACTCGTATGTCTCAAAGCAAAGAAAAGAAATTCTTCACTTGAGGACCAGCGCCTACGTACGTTTAACGACGCTTGGTAATATGAAAAAAGGCACTAGTTACTGAAAGAGGGCGCAAGATTCTTTTAGAAATTCAATATTTATTTCAATAATTTAGTTTCCCAGTACAATGTAATTTTTAATTTTTTTTGTTTCGTTTTATTCTGTATCACCACCCATAATTATTTTGATTGATTGTGGGTGCCTTCACATATTAAATAAATTAAATACACCGACTTCTCCAAGCACTTGCGGTTAATCAAACTTCGATTGTAGTTGGTTACGTTATAATCACTCTAATGAATATGGGAGAACTGATTTATAACATTGTATTTCATACAACACAAGGAACATATTTTGGAGATTCGAGAATTTGCGGTTGGGAAATAATAACATAATTTACAATTTTATAATTGTACAGGAATTATCAAAAAACTGCCAAGGCCAAAATATGATATTTATTTTTATTAAATAGTTTTTTGCCATAATTTATCATTTTTATTCATTTCTAATTTTGTAATCTTCCAGCAAGGCATATCTGATTTAGTGAAAGATTGATCTGCGTAACAAAGTTGCATGTACAGTGATAGTGAAAGTTATTGCACGTTCAAGGAAACTTGACAAAATGTATTTTCAAAGTGTTGCATTTCATAGAAACATAGCAACTAATTTCTTTTCCTAACATACAAGATAATCGGTTCCCTTAATCATAATAATATTGTAAACATTTCTGACATTTACACTTTCATAAGAAAGTAACATTCACATTCCTCAAAATTATATTTGTATTCTGAAAATTGTTTGGTATTAAAAAAGTCGTTTACGAATCAATAGGTACAAGTTATTCTCTTAAAATATTGTATTAACAAAGCTAATATACAACTGATAAACTTATTGAATTCTCTATGTTGAAATGTAAGAAATTGTTAAATGTTTAAAAGATCGTTATTTCTTCGATGGTTTACCCGGAGTTAATGCATTTGTAAATTTCAAATATCCTGCATACAAAGATTTTGCTATAATTCTTACATCTAATTCCTTTATCGGTCTGTTAAGTACTTATATGCAAATATACAAAACAAAATACATTTCATACTCGGAGCATTGTTTTATTTACTTAATTTGCTTAAATTTTAGATCACTTGCGAAGTTAACATACTTTTTACCTCCATTTCGGCAACTAACCTGGATAATCTGTTTTCATTTCGCTGTATCTCTTCTTTTCTTTCTGCATTCTTTTCCGTGTGTATCGTCGGAAGATGAGAACACAATCTCACATTTTACAAAATCGCCACTTATAACGTTACTACTATTTTGTTTTTAATACATTTCATTCCCACGGACAAAAGTAATAATTTATGATAATCCTATCTTGATAACTAGATGCAAATAAATTTGGATGGTTGATGTATGGTTGTGAAGCTGGACGAGTCTGACACCTACTAGGCGTTCTACCAAGTTGCGTACTCGTGCCACGCTACGTTATCACACAAAACTACCAGCACATACTATTAACAGTTTCCGCTCCCTCAATACAATTTAATACAATTAATCTCACTCCTACTACTTGTTACGAAGCTCTGCTGATCATCTTCAACATGCGATTGATTTTTTCATCATTTGAGGTGAAATCTTTGATAACATTTCAGGGATTTCGGTTTCCTGTAGCTTATGTTGTGGCTCTTGCCTTACCATGAATCACGAATCACCTACTTTTATTTGTAATATAGATCATTGGACGTTAGAACAGTTGTTTAATTAACTTATACTGGATACTAAGACATTCAAATAAAGTAGTATATTTTTCCCAATTGAATTCCATTACAACAAAATAATTGAATGTAAAATATACAATATTTATTTTATTTATTTATTTATTTATTTATTTATTGAAACTGTATAACAGGCTTTACCTATTACAGTTGCCGACAGTAGGTGCGGCCATTTACATAGTAAAACTTACAATTTTTGTTTACAATGGTTGGTAGACAATGTCAATTAAATAATGGCAGTCTCTTGTTTCATGATAAAAATTATGTAAACAAAAGTCTATCTAGTAATTCTTATGAACAAGAAAACCCTTTAGACTTCATAAATATTACAAAAAGAATTTAAATACTTTAATTATATTACAAAGGAATATGAAAAAGACTTGTTGGCCACAGCTCAACATTTACAAGCTCTTTATAATTCTCTTTCATGACACATACTAGCAAAGTCTGATTCAGCACACCAAAAGATGTTCTTAAAATGACATGTTTGTGAAGCTCTGACTACATTCCTAAAAGAACTTTCCTTTGAACATATTTGCAGAAAAAATTTTCTCAGATAAAAAAAAATTAAATCCTCAATTACAAATCATTTAACAATCTTACTACCCATCTTCAACAAAAGCATTAGTACATAAATTGAAGAATTTATCAATATACACTATTATGGCAAGTTTTCAGTAGAGAGTTATAGTGGAAAACTTTCACATGGCTCCTAAATGCTACATTATCACTCATTGTATTTACCTTACAGCAATTCACAAACTTCCATAAACTCGATCAATCATTAGGTGTTTTTTATCATAGAATACTATATAATACTAATAGTCAATAATAAAATTCATTATAAATATCAATGTATACTATTATGGCAAGTTTTTTGGTACAGAACTATTTTAGGAATATTTCACATGGCTCCCAATGCTCAAAACAATATAATCTAAGCGCATACAAATGTCTCAAATTTAAACATTAATTTCTAGAGCAGGTCTGATAGGTCTGAGGTGAGTCTGAATATACAATACTAGCTGGTGTACCCGGTGTTGCTCGGGTTCAGTAGATTGCATCAAACTATTGACATTGATGCACTCTTGAATCTGTGATGTAAAGCTATGCCAAAAATGTCGAGAAAAGTAATTATTTTGTAAACATATTACGGTTAATGGTTGTAAATCATAGCCTATAGTACTCCAGACCTTTAAAGGAAGTTAGCACAAACGTTTTATCGGCATTGGTTCAGTAGATTCAGAGGTTACCGCGCTGTAAGACAACGCACTTCTGTCTTTATATATTAGTATAGATATAGATATAGATTCTTGATTATAATTTTCCTAATAACAGTGAATTTCCAGAATTTTTTTCAATGCAATTACCATAAATAGACAAATTTATGTCGTTCTACAATTCTCTAAGATAGTGTCACCAATCACAAAACAAACATACGATACATGACAAATATTATTCATTCCGTTAAGAAGAATGACCAAAATAGAAACTTGTTCGGCGAAATATATCCAATTCAGAATGTAAATTGTCAGGACGTTGTATAAAGTGGCCAACCACGAAGCGTTGCCAAAGATAAGTTCTTAGTTAACACAAAACGATGTAATAGGAAAACGAATAGAAATTTTCGCAGAAAACAAACCTGCTTATTATGAACATCATAACATATAAATCTTCTCAGAAACAAATTAGAATTATGACTAGTTATGACCACGGCCCGCAATTAAACCACTGTTGATATTAAAATAATTTTCTATAAGAATATTTTAAATAACAAGTGAGATCATATTTTCAATAATACTTCATGATTATCGGTTCAAATTTAGTAACACTTTTCTTAACACTGGTTTCTCTGATTGAAAATGCAAATACTTCAACTATTAAAGAGATGAAAATAAAATTGGTTTAGGAGCGTTAAAATATATGCGTAATGATATTAGTGTTTCTTGATGATAATAATATTCTCTTCAAGTGTACGCCAACATGAAATCAAGGAAAGTTAGGTCAGAAATTGTTTCCAATTAATGGAATTTTTAACTGCAAGAGTTTCTTAGAGTCATGATCACTAGTAATATATAGATTCCATTAAACGAAGACTGACGTACGTAAATACTCGATTACAATAATAGTTGCAGCAACGACATAAGAAATACAAAACTAAGGAAAATAAGACAGAAACAAGTAAAAGGTAAAGTCAATACCCTATTTGAGATCTTCTTATACATGCTGTCACTACTCAGACACAACACTAATGTTATTAAAAACTAGAAATTTGATAAGTGAATATGTATTACCGCACACGACCATTCCAATAAATAACGATGATGAATTTGTTGGATTATCTTTGATTAAGATTAATGTGCGTTTGTTCGAGGAATTGAAGCTTATTAAGCACCGCCCACGGATCAGGTTCTGCTGCAGGAAATGCTCGCAGAGTAATTGAGTGCTCATTATGAGGCACGCCCTGGGCACTCAGGCGGGGTGCCAAGCAACCCAGTGACAGCTACTTGTAAGAGCGATTCAAGAATGTGCGTCGGGAGTAGCGGAAAAACTGTAAAATTTATTAAGAACTCTTTTCGTAGGTCAATGGAACGTTGATCATGAAAATATTGTACATGCCCAAGTACGTTAAACTACTTATGGTAATGGCTCCAGTGTTAAGCTACTGGGGTTGTGATATCTTATTCGTTGTTTCTTTTAAATATATAGAATTACGCCCTTACAGAACTGTGAATATAGAACATGAATAAAAATAGTGTAATATTTCTGCTAGTAATAAAATAGCATAAAAATAACTTGATTCCGAAGTAAACTTCGGAAAGAAGTTATTTTTTCTTTAATTAAACAATTTAAAAAATGTGAGGAGAAAGATGTTGCTATTATCGTATTATTATTATTATTATTATTATTATTATTATTATTATTATTATTATTACATTTTGATGAAATAGAAGAGATGTATTTAGTTTCAAAATCAATAAAATAGAAGTTCAGAAGAAGAAATGTGAAGAATAGAAGTGTCAGGGAAGGAAACGTTGAAAATTGAAAAACAAGCCCTTAAGACAATTTTAAACATTTTTGTCTAATAAAGTACTTGATTATTCTGAATAGTTGAGCAATTTACATATTTATGAAGTGTTTCTATGCTTCTGCATGATCTTATTTTTCAATTTTCGACGTTTCGTCCCCGGACACCTGTATATCCCCGGACACCTGTATATTTAGCGATTTTTGAAAATAAGATAATAGCGATGATAATAATAATAATAATAATAATAATAATAATAATAATAATAATAATAATAATAATAATAATAATAATAATAATAAACGAACTATTAAAGTAATTTTGGCAAATAATGTGTTCAGGAAATTTGTTTATTATGGCTGATTATATCATATTTTACTAATATATAAAAAGTCAAGTTCGTTGGGATAATAATCTCTTAATGCACTAAACTAATGTCGATTAAACTTGTGTCTTAGCTTCTTTCGAAGATCAGAAGTACTATAAATTATGAATTAAAAGCAACAAACCTTAATATTTACAAAATAATTACTTTTGTGGACTTTTTCGCCTAGCATTACATCACAGACTTAAAAGTGCATCAATGTGCAATAGTTTAGCTGCGCGCCTCCAGTAGATGACGACTGACATTACGATTGAGTTCATCAATGCACGAAATTTCGCATCTTTAGAATAGTAGAGAACTGATAAGTTACATTAAATTGTTTAATCCGAAACATTCATAATTAAGAACAATTCTTTACTATATTATAAAAGTAACATGGATACTGAATTTCATTGCGAATAGACGTGAATGTATTAAGAGCACAAGAGATATGACATTATTGGAAACAAATCATTTTGGTGATGAATAAGCTTGATAGTGCCTAAAAAGGTATTAATGCATACCTGTGTCTTGCATGAAATAGTTATTGATTTAGTTTGCAGAAAATTAAGCATGGTTATTACGTATTTGCGAGTTGCACGAGGGAAAGTGAAACAAAAGGAATGGTTTACATGTTACGCTGAAATAGTGACAGATGGATGATTTTTTTAGGAAAGTGTTTTATTATAGTAGAGAGTGAAAACGTAACTTGTGATGGTAAAGCAAAGATTATTTAAATTGATGAATGTAAGTTGGGCAAGAAGAAGTTTAACTGAAGTAAACTATTAATGGTAAATGGTTGTTTGGAGGGATTGAACGTGTGATAACGCTGTTTTTTAAAGTTATTGAAAATAAAACAAAAGAGGTTATTTTAGATAATAGATAACATTTTGCCGAGTCTTGATCCGCTGTGGTCTCAAGTTTTTGAATATGATAAAATTGTTTAAGTGGTTAATAGCACCTGTCCATCCCCCTCTATTTATCACGTACCCTAAATCTCGTACTCGAATTCATTTAAAAAGTTTTTAATTATATTTTTTCGTCATTTGCCTTAGCGTGGCATTAAAGTTCAATTTCAAACCTTTCTTTTTAAATACGTGAGAAGAACAGAAATATGAAAAAGAGTAAGTTATTCAATGTCGCAATTAATTGAATGTATTCTCTCTCTCTCTCTCTCTCCTCTCTCTCTCTCCCTCCTCTCTCCTCTCTCCTCTCTCTCCTCTCTCCTCTCTCTCCTTTCTCTCCTCTCTCTCTCCTACTAGATGGCGCTTCATTTAAATGCAATTCCCAATCCACCTGGGCATCATTGTTGCTGGGCATTGGCGTGTGACGTGTGACGTGGCCGAACAGGACAGGTCGAGCGCGCGGCATGAGATGTAGAGAGAGAGAGAGAGAGAGAGAGAGAGAGAGAGAGGGAGACCGAGAGCGAGATAGCGAGAGAGAGGGAAAGACATTGATATATTAATTGATTTTTTCGTGCTTCCGGGCGCGTCAACTACTTTGGTCATTAGTCCTGTTAGTGTAGTGCATGCTTTCTTCTCAGGAGATGGTGGTGATCTTCTCCCGCTGGATGGCGAGATCCGGCGCCGACCCACCGTCGGCTAGTGGGGTTTCCCCCTAACCAGGACTCTCCCACCAACGGGGCACCGCCCCAGCCGGGACAAGCTCTAAGCTCCCGACTGGTCTCCCGGAAAATGTGGTAGTGTAGTGCATTTTAGTGTGTGTGTGTGTGTGTGTGTGTGTGTGTGTGTGTGTGTGTGTAAGGAGAGAGGATAGGACAAGGAAGAGGAAGGAAAGGTCCGTGGCCCGTTTGGTAGGGTACTGCTCAGGCATTTGCCTGGTATTGATCGGAGAGACCACAGAAAACTACCGATTAGAGCAGCCGGCCAGAAAGGTTCTTCCCTAGACAGCCACTGAATTCGGCCTAGCTGAAAAGCTAGTGTCGAAAATCCTGCCGCCGTCAGGACTCGAATCTAGGACCTCCGGTCAGAGGCGCTGCAGTGACATCAGTTGATGCACTGAGCTACAGCTCCCAGTGAGGGAGAGAAAGAAAGAAAGAAAGAAAGAAAGAAAGAAAGAAAGAAAGAAAGAAAGAAAGAAAGAAAGAAAGAAAGAAAGAAAGAAAGAAAGAAAGAAAGAAAAGAAAGAAAGAAAGAAAGAAAGAAAGAAAGAAAGAAAGAAAGAAAAGAAAGAAAGAAAGAAAGAAAGAAAGAAAGAAAGAAAGAAAGAAAGAAAGAAAGAAAGAAAGAAAGAAAGAAAGAAAGAAAGAAAGAAAGAAAGAAAGAGAGGGGGCAGAGTGGGAGAGCAAAACATGTGCTGGGTTCCGCTTATCTATCTATATCTATTTCTATATCTTCTATATCTATATCTATATCTATACTAATATATAAAGACAGAAGTGCGTTGTCTTCCAACGCGGTAATCTCTGAATCTACTGAACCAATGCCGATGAAACTTTTGTGCTAACTTCCTTTAAAGGTCTGGAGTACTATAGGCTATGATTTACAACCACAAACCGTAATATATGTACAAAATAATTACTTTTCTCGACATTTTTGGCATAGCTTTACATCACAGATTCAAGAGCGCATCAATGTCAATATTTAAGCTCTGCGCCCCCAGAGGATGACGTCTGAGATCTACTACTGGTTTCATCAATGTCCAGAATTATTACGAGATTCATTGGACTCTGAATAAGGTTATGTAATGTTCCTGTATGAATGATGGTGATTTCTTAGTTCTGAACATTGGTGGAATATTTGGAAGAATTCGTAACTAAAGTGATAAAGATGACAAGATACATGCATTATCCTTAATCCGTGGTATGTACAAAGTGGCTATAAAACATTGGAGTTTGAATTTGTACAGAAATTGAGGTAGGTTGAGACAGTGCAATGTACAATAATATATAGTACAGAATATACAGTAATCTACAATGTATTATGTATAGATATCGTATATATTCTAAACAATCTCTTCTTTTACAGAAATTTGTAAACTTTGAATTTCTTGAAACAATGCGAGTGTCAAGTTGTCAAAACAGACTATACAAATGCAAATAGATGGGCAGTCTATAAAAGTTTTGAATCGGCTATTAAGAGAAGTGCGAATTGCTGAAGTATTCACTCGCACTATTGAAAATAATTCTACAAGGAGGGATGCCAATGTAAATAATTCTCTACGTAGTAGGGTAGCTTTTCAATAGCACTCACAATTTGACTATTTACACAGTTCTCATGTTCAACTTGGTAAAATGTAAAATGTTTGTATGTTTTGGTTTCACTCAGTTGATTTTTTTCTTCATTATATGCAGAAGATTAGTGCAGTAGTATGTAATTAAGCAATTATCACTTACATATTGAGACTAATCTGTGCTATTATTTTGCATTGCAATTGCTCCCAACGCATGAATTGGTTTCTGTTATTCACATTTCAAGATCCTTAATATATAGCACTTCAGATCAAATAATGAAGCTAATATGGTTTCGTTCAGAACATTGTCAATTTAGTGTGTACACATAATGTACATGTTGATGGATTAGTATTATTCTCATGCTTCAATATTATGATTAATTGATTTACATAAAAAAATAAGTTTTATTCTACGTATAGTTTAAACTTATATATATTTGTCGTCTTCAAAATAATTATAAATAATGGCAATTACGTTCAATATCGATACTTTCATTTACTTTTATGATTATGATTCGTCAATTACATTTTGACATGTACATTCATATTCCATATCTATCTTCTAGCGTCTCCGTGCGAGAACTCTGGCATGTTAAACTTCGCTTAAAACAGTCAGTCCCTTCAAGGTCACGATTTGGCAAATGAATTTCAAATATTTGTTTATGAATACAAGAAAAGACAAAATATAAAAAAGAGTAAGTTTTACAATGTGACAATTTATTGGCAGTATTGGAAGTAATATATGAAACTCCACAAAAAAACACAAAATGTACGTGAATCTGTAAGTATTTTATTCTGTAGTTTAGAATTGTTTATTGTTTTAGTTATAAAGTGAAGAAAGTTTAGAAGCTGGAACCCCAAATAAGAAAAATGTAATTTTTTGTGAAAAAGTGAGCGAGGTAGACCTTGAAGGGACTGACTGTTTTAAGTGAAGTTTAACATGCCAGAGTTCTCGCACGGAGACGCTAGAAGATAGGTATTGATTATGATTCGAAGATTATGATTCGTCAATTACATTTGACATATACATTCATATTCCATATCTGTATATGGTTTAGAATGTATACGATATCTACACATAATACATTGTAGATTACTGTATATTCTGTACTATATATTATTGTACATTGCACTGTCTCAACCTACCTCAATTTCTGTATAAATTCAAACTCCAATGTTTTCTAACCACTTTGTACATAAAACGGATTAAGGATAATGCATGTATCTTGTCATCTTTATCACTTCAGTTACGAATTCTTCCAAATATTCCACCAATGTTCAGAACTAACAAATCACCACCGTTCATATAGGTACATTACATAACCTTATTCAAAGTCCAATGAATCTCGTAATAATTCTGGACATTGATGAAACCAGTAGTAGATCTCAGACGTCATCCTCTGGTGGCGCACAGCTAAACTATTGACTCTGTGATGTAAATCTATGCCAAAAATGTCTAGAAAAGTAATTATTTTGTAAATATATTACGGTTTATTGTTGTAAATCATAGCCTATAGTACTCCAGACCTTTAAAGGAAGTTAGCACAAAAGTTTCATCGGCATTGGTTCAGTAGATTCAGAGATTAACGCGCTGTAAGACAACGCACTTCTGTCTATCCTTCCATCCTTCTGTGTATATATATATATATATATATATATATATATATATATATATATATATATATATATACATACATGGTTACACCATAATGACGTTAGTACGAATGTTTGTTGACGCTTATACGCTGCGCATCTGCAGCCGACTATCTCACTAGTTTTCGTGATGCATCACAATATCACGCCATTCTAGTCAGTGAGTGATGACATACCTGATACTGCGCGCCCCAGCGAAAATCTGTGAACTACATCGTCAATTGGGGCTGCGGCCTACTGAACTGTTTTGTTAATTCCAGGTGGTTTTCCGATCCCAGAGGCGGACACTGAACTTGCAAGACATAACTTTCCCCCTCCGCCTTCGGGTGCGCCAGGACGCATCATCATGCTGCAATCCGGAAAACTGAGCACCTAGAAGGCGATATTTTTAAAGAACATCTACCCATAATATCGAGGGGGAGGGCGTATCACCAGCTCGAAGCCTGTAAGCTTTCCAGGTTGGCGCCGGAATCGTACGCCTCTCACATGCGGACAGGGTCTTCCTCAATTTACCCCCCTGAGTACGCAGGCCTGCGACGACGAATCTAAGATCCAACCAGGATCACCCGGACAGTTAAATCCGTGCGAGGGGAGGGGGCCCACACTCATCTCTAATCCGCGTCCGCCTTGACGTTAGAGTCACAAAAGAATTGGACAACCAGACGGGAGTATCCAATTCCCCGCCAAGGCTTCTAAAGGTGGGACCGAAGTCCCCGACCCGGCGTCTATTATATTACAGTATCAGTGTTTATATTGTACCACTGACTAAGATGGCTCAGTGCTGTGCATCAACTGATGTCACTGCTGTGCCTCTGACCGGGAGGTCATAGGGTTCCAATCCTGTCGATGATATAATTCTTTATGCTATCTTGATAGCGAGGTGGACTTGAGCCGCTGACTGAAGGAGAATTCTAGTACCCACCTGCTTTGATCGGTAGTTTTACGTTGTTCCTCCGATGAGTACCAGACGAATGCTGGAGTAGTACCCTAAAGACTGGACCATCATTCCTTCCTCTTCCTTGTCCTGACCTCACTCCTTACTTACACTTACATGCAATACACTAACTCATATCTCGGGATACCAGTCGTGAGCTGAGAGCGTGGCCCATCTAGGGTGATGCCCCATAGGTGGGAGATATCTGGATGAGGGAAAACTCCGCAAGCCGACTTGCTTACATGTCGCTGCCAGATCTCATCAGCCAGCGAGGGAAGAACGCCGAACCTCACGTGACAAAAATGCCCTAAACTAACGGTACTAATGACCATTACCCTTTGTCGCGCCCGTAAACACGAACTAATTAACGAAATTATCATTTATAAACAAAAAACAGCTTCAATTTTTTATAGACAACATATCACATTTTTGTTTTATTAATGGACTTAAATGCGCGACGTTTCGAAATCATCCTTTGATTTCTTCTTCAGGCAAACCATGGTAATTACATATCAATGATTGAAAAAATAAATATAAGTAAAGAAACACCACTTTGGGCTAAAATATGCCTTTGTCAACATAATACAACGTCCAAATACACATACATAAAAACTAGTTTTCCCCATCACACCAGCAAAGTGGACGCATTTTTGTTTATAAATCATATATAAAAGACAACCTTTACAAAATATTAACGAAATTATCACTTTCTTTTGTACAAGTGCACTCTGCCAGAGCAACCCAGATGCGGCCCCTGGCAAGCGGCAACCCGTGGCGCTCGGAGCGGAGTGCGGCGACGGGGCTCGGCTCGGCTCGGCTCGTCTGGTCCCTCGCGCCGCGCGACGTGAGCGCGTAAATTTACTCCTGAGACCGGTTTGCTCCTCGTCACTGCGATTTTCGCGCGCGAGTCTCGACTCAAGGACTGTGCGGCCGCGGCAGCTGGTGATGGAAGCGGTGAATGCAGAATGGTGGTGGAGAGTGGTCGGTGGTGGTGATGGGAGCAGCGTGGATAGTGAGGACGGAGGGCGCTGAGGGCAGCGTGGAATGTGGGGGAGGCGAGAGTTTTGGAAGCGGCATGGGCGATAGGGTGGGATTGGTAGTTGACGGCGTGAATGGTGAGGGCGGCGTAAGTGATGGAAGAGGCGAGGTAGGTAGGGGGTGGTATGGACGATGAGGGTGGCATGAACGGTAAAAGTGGACCTCATGGTCGGCATGGGCGCTGGAAACTGTACGGGCAATAGGCATAGTAAGGGTGGTATGAATGATAGGGCGTATGTATGGGCAATAGGGGCGGCAAGGGCGAAGGGGACGTCATGGGCATTGGGGGTGATGAGGGCAGAGGGGGTAGTGAGATGGTATGTATGGGAAATAGGGGCGGCAAGGGCGAAGGGGACGTCATGGGCATTGGGGGTGATGAGGGCAGAGGGGGTAGTGAGATGGTATGTATGGGAAATAGGGGCGGCAAGGGCGAAGGGGACGTCATGGGCATTGGGGGTGATGAGGGCAGAGGGGGTAGTGAGATGATATGTATGGGAAATAGGGGCGACAAGGGCGAAGGGGACGTCATGGGCATTGGGGGTGATGAGGGAAGAGGGGGTAGTGAGATGGTATGTATGGGCAATAGGGGCGGCAAGGGCGAAGGGGACGTCATGGGCATTGGGGGTGATGAGGGCAGAGGGGGTAGTGAGATGGTGGTTGGGAGCAAGGGGGTGTCGTCTGCGATAGGACTGTGGGAGCAATGGATGCTGGTGCGTCAAGGTCTGCCTGCGCCGCGTTTCCGGAGTCCAGGTAACGCTCCGAAATAGAGTGTGCACGCGCAGAAGCACGTGGGCAGGCGCGGGGCATCCCCGGCGCTGGCGGCGTGAATCTTCTTCGCTTGCTCAACTGGTCATGTTTTACCGTTTGTTTTACCGTAACGGCCGTGCAAGTAAGATATACATCGAGAGTCGGGGATTCTCAGCCGGAGGAGCAATCGTTGCTGTCGGTAGTTTAATGAAAATTACGGGTCTACAAGGGAAACAGGGTCTACGAGGAACACAGTGGTTTTATGGAGCCTCTCATGTCCTTTTCTAGAAAAGAAAAGACCCTATGTTGATTTCTGGATGTAGTGATTCATCTTGTTTAAAAAAATATGTCTCGGTTGCATAGTTAATATTCGAGCGAAAAAGGTTGTAAAGCAAGTCCAGGTAAATAGTTACTACTTGTTCTTAATTCTTTGCTATTCTGGTTCTACTGAAAAGCCAAGACCGCAAAACCAACGTGGCTAAAGGAATTCGGTAACTACGTGAGGTCACGAAGGTTAAGCGAATTCGAGACATCGTGCGTTTATATATACCCTCCCCTTATACACACACACACACACACACACACACGTACTACACACCACATATGCCGGGAGACCGGTCGGGAACTTAGAGTTTGTCCCGGCTGGGCCGGTGCCCGCTGGTGGGAGATACCTTGTTGAGGAAACTCTGTAAACCGATGGTAGCTCGACGCAGGGTCTCGCCATCCAGCGGAGGAAGAACACCGCCAGCTCCCGAAAAAAAAAATGCACTACACTTACAGTACTAATGACCCTAGTAATTCACGCGCCCGGAATCACTAACAATCAATGAATCAATCACCGCTCCTCGATGGGTAACCCTCAAATCACGGCAGTATAAACAAGATGGTAGAATTTCCGTGTTATTCGCGTTGTCGGTCACGTCGGCGCCATCCTTCACAGACGGACCGCTTCCTGAAGCGCGCCGCTGTCGCCTCGTGCGCGGGGGTGTGACAAAGCCGGAGCGCTACAGCTACGTGCCGCGCCGCGACGCGACGCGTCGCAGAGCAGTGTCCTGCAGAGCAGTGTCCTCCACCGGGCGGCGCGGCGGTTGAAGACGAGTGCCTTTGACGTAAGCGGTGCGTGGGTGAGCGACGGCGGTGGCGGAACGTGCCAGTCACTCTCGGTTGCCGCTGTCGCCGCCTGCGGATTCGGTAAGTGGACTTTTATTTATTTATTTATTTTACGTCGAAAAACAGTTAAAAACTGCGTATGACGTGCTATGGGGAAAAGTGAATTGTGTGCACATTTTCAAAATTCTGTGATCCCTACACTAAGTCATATACTACTTAAATTTTGAATTTTGAATTTTGAAAGGGAGAAAAAAAACAAAAAAACTCCCATGTAATAAAATCTATTTTCAAGGATAAATAAGCAATAAATTTTGAATTTTGAAAGGGAGAAAAAAAACAAAAAAACTCCCATGTAATAAAATCTATTTTCAAGGATAAATAAGCAATAAATTTTGGCTCTTATTACTTCCTGCCGCGACATGGAAACGATAATTTGAATAATTGCATTTCCCACTGAATTCTATAAGACGTGCACAGAAAATGAAGTTACATTTATGTCCAGAAGCAAAACAAGGGGCCATCTCAGCATTTACTTCCTTTTCTTGTAATGCGATTACGAGGCTAGAATTAGAGGGAAATTCAATGATAAAGTAACCGACATTGTCGGTGAATATAAGTGAATTTAACATGTAACCGACATCGATACCGCAAAAAGTAGTGTATGAATGCGTACTAATTTTATACAGGATTTTCTTCAACATTGTACAGGTAAAGTCCTGGCAAAGTTTGGTAAAGATTAATACAGATAAAAAAGATTAATACTTAATAAACGATCGGTAAATTTTCGCCTGTCGCTAATGACAGCTATATTATCTAAAATACATTCCGCCAGAGGTCTCCAGCGGTGCAGCATAACAGATATCTAATAGATGCACTAATATACTGTAAAATAAAATGAAAGAAAATTATAGTGTTTTATTAAATTTTGAATCATTTGCATTGAATAATAATCTTGAACATCGTGTTTGATATAAAATTGATATTTTTCGTCTTTCACGAGCATTGAGTGTGAAGAAAGCTCAGGCAAGGCCGGGAATTTTTTCTAGCACCTACTAATACATTAAGTATATTGGGTATTTGCTTCCTTAACCATTTGCTTGAAGCGCATTTACTTACTACGTGTTCTGACAGGAATTTGATAAATTAGTCCTGAAAAAATAAAAAAAATAAAACAAATCCATTTATATGTATAAATAATAATAAGTGGATTGGTTGTTGATTGTATGCTGTTACAAATATATCTGTTAAATAATCTATACAAGTCGATTGTTATTGTGTTCTTAACAATTTTGAAAAAAAATTATTTGAATACAGAACTGTTCAAGACTTGTTCCATAAACTGTTCGTACACTCAGTGTCGCTTTTTGTGAGTCTGTTTACGTAAGATAATAAGATTCTGAACACAAAAATATGTTCATGAACGGAAATGACACATCACGCGGAGCGTAATGAAATAAATTAGCTATTAATATACTGCATTGCTTTTTCTCTTTTGTTCCAAAAAAATTGTCAATTGTAGTGTCACAAGCCAAATAATTATTATCATCATAGTTATCAACACGGTCATTACGTCGTCTTTTAATTTTCTTTCTTTACAACTTTTACTTCGTAAAAAGAGAATGTATTCTAATCGTGCGCCTGAAAACAGTGGATTTTAGACAATAACACTCCTATTGTTGGAATCTGTTATCGAAAAAGTGGATAAATCTTGTTCCTATATGTAGTCAGTTACTTCGTATAACATACTGTGTCGTCACAATCCGCGTTTTGTTTGTCCTTGATACTGAAAAATCAGTTGACAGCAAAACGTCTGTGGTCCGTCTGTCAGTCGGTGGTCAAAGCTACACCCTAAATCGTTCAGCCAATGTTTTCCAAAATTGATATTCCTGGATCGGTTTAGAGAAACTCGAGGCCCTGCGAGTTTGAATCGGATATTTTAATTTTTGGAGGTACTTTACATGTATCCTCCTCCTGTTTGGAATTAATGCAAAATGTTATTTAAAAAATCTTCATTTTTCTCCTCGGATAGAACACGTTACGTTTTAAAAAATGTCGCAGTTCGCATTGTCGTTGAACTCTGAATTTTCAAAAATTTACAAAAGTTAGAAATGATGCAAAAAAGTGTGTGCTGTTTCAGTACCACTGGTGTAGGTGTTTCAGGACAACAAATAGTTCCCTGAAAGGCTATATTTTTTCGTACTTTCCAAGTTGTTTTGCTCTTCTGATAGTAAGTACATCGTGCCATTGATTGTATTATTCTCGGATATCATTGCTCAGTGAAGGACAACTCCCGCCAGTGGCCTAAAGCCAACTCGATGAACAGAAATAAAACCCTTTCAGGTGGAATGTCATTATAACCTAGCATTACGTTTCTTCCGGATATTCTTTCAGTTTCTGATTTGAAAACAGAGATTGTGAAGATAACCACAAAACTGCAATTATTACTATTCATATTGCATTTTTAATCATTATGCCGAACAATATTATTCTCTTGAAAGTTAAGTGTGCTGTAAAATTAAATTAGGCATCTCAGCTTAGTAGAAAACGTAAATGAACTCAGGTGAAAGGTAATAATGCTTTAAAGAATGTGAATTTTAGAATTACAGATCCAGAGACCAAAAAATATTTGCAGTTTGAGAGGATTAAGTATTGTCTTGATAGTAACTCTTGTCAGAAAACCACTCTAATTTATTAATCTGAAAACTTATAAAAACGCATATCCCAGAAATGTAATTTATTTATTATAAAAACACAATCGTGTGTAGAGAAAAAGTTTATTCATCTTAACTGATGTTTATTATTTCGGATCTCAGATTTTGAACCATTTAACAAAATATGATGACAGAGAAATAAAACATATCAGCAAGGGAACAATTTGGCATTTGTGAATTTTCTTCGAAATGAATGTGTCGCACACAAGGTAAAATAATCCAAGGTCAAACACTCCTTAGGATAACCACCATCTTAAATAAACGAACTATACAGCTGTCGGTTTCCTCTTATTCCGCAATTAAACGTTAATCTTGTTTGCCTAGATGCTATCCACGAGCTTCTCGTAATGTCTCTTTCCACAATACACCCTTTTATCGCCTGCCATCTGCATCGCCGCCTCACCAAAGAGATGTGACGGCGAGATTCGAGAGGCGCGTGAGCTGGAAGCCCTGATGGCCTCTCGGGCGCCTCTGAAGCGGCTGAGGAGGCGAGGCGAGGCAAGCACACGGACAGCACGGGCCGGGCTCTGCCGCCGCCGCCAGACGGCGCGTGCTTGGCGTGCGAATGCCGGGCGGCCGGGGCGCCGACAGCGTGCGCACGCGTGCGTGGGTGGACGGGACGTCCCTTGACACGTGCCACTCCACCGGCTCCGGTGGTTTAGCGGTAACATCGTTGTCGCTGATACAGCGTCAACCGGGAGGTCTTAGGGTTTGATTGATTGATTTTTTTCGTGTTTCCGGGCGCGTCAACTGCTTAGGTCATTAGTCCCGTGAGTGTAGGGCATGTTTTTTTTCTCGGGAGATGGCGGTGATCTTCCCCCGCTGGATGGCGAGATCCGGCGCCGACCTACCGTCGGCTAGTGGGGTTTCCCCCTAACCAGGACTCTCCCACCAGCGGGGCACCGCTCCAGTCGGGACAAGCTCTAAGCTCCCGACCGGTCTCCCGGAATATGTGGTAGTGTAGTGCATGTTAGTGTAAGTGTGTGTGTGTAAGGGGAGAAGGATAGGACAAGGAAGAGGAAGGACAGATCGCGCGCGGTCCGTGGCCCGTTTGGTAGGGTACTGCTCCGGCATTCGCCTGGTGTTGATCGGAGAAAGCACGGAAAACTACCGATCAGAGCAGCCGGCCGCTAGAATTCTCCTCCAGACAGCAGCTGAATTCGACCTAGCTGAAAAGCTAGTGTCGAAAATTCTGCCGCCGTCAGGACTCGAACCTAGGACCTCCCGGTTAGAGGCGCTGCAGTGACATCAGTTGATGCACTGAGCTACCGCTCGAGTTACGACGGAGGATTTCCGACTTGAGCTACAAACAGATGAATTCAAAAGCCTGTAGGAGAATTCTGGCGACCGACTGTTCTGAGCGGAAGTTTTCTGTGGTTTCTCCTATTGAAAAGGTGAAAATCGGAGCAGAACCCTAGTAAGGGGGCCGTAGACTGAGCGTGATACCACACATGCCACACATGCCAGGAGACAAGTCGAAAGTTTACTACTCGTTCCGACTGAGACAATGCTCTGCTGGCGGAAATACCTGCGAGAATGCCTCCAAAACCGACGTATAAGTTGGCGCCAGATCCCACGTTATAGCTGTAGAGAAACATCGCCACTTATGGAACATAACTTGAATTGCTTATGATAATGACCTCAGAAGTTGACGCGCCCCGAAGTCTCCCTCATTCACCGTCCACCATCTCAGCGCTTCGCTCTCCGGCTGGTAGTGATTGCTGCCTTCCACCTCTTTTGGAACTGTAATTTGCAAATCCCTGACAGGCGGACGTGACTCAGGTCAGCAATTGATGTCACTGCAGTGCCTCTGACCGAGAGTCCTAGGGAACCAGTCTGGACGGTGGCAGATTTTCGACACTGGCTTCATAGCTAAGTCGAGTTCAGCCGATGTCTGGAGAAGAATACTAGCGGCCGGCTGCTCTGATCGGTAGTTTTCCGTGGTTTCTCCTATCAATACCAGGCGAATACCGGAGCAGTACCTAAACAAACAGGCCACGGACCACGCGCGATCTTTCCTTCCACTTCCTTGGCCTATTCTCACCACTTACATACACACATTTACACTTGCATGCACTACACTACCACACATTCTGGAAGACCGGCCGGGAACTTAGAGCTTGTCCCGGTTGGAACAGTGCCCCGTTGGAGGAAAATACCTGGTTGGGGAAATCCTACAAGCCGAAAGTTAGACCGGTATAGGATCTCGCTATTCAGCGAGAGAAGATCACTGCCACCTCTCGCGATAAAAACATGCACTAGACTTTCGGGACTAATGACATTTGGGGTTAGTGCACCTAGCATCACTAAACAATGAGTCAATCAATCAAGCTAATTTATGTTTTCTATTACCGTTTTAACGCGCGTCAGAATCAATAGAATATTAAAGAATTGCGGTCAATATGTGTGGCAATTTATAGATTATACGGCCTTGTAGATGGATTAATAGTTATTTTCAAATTATGGACGTTGTTTGATATGGTCAAGATTGAGGAGTTGAGAGAATAGATCGAGGCCAAAAGAATAGAAACCATGAAAAACCTTCTTGATTCACAAAACATGAACATGTTTTCTGTTATTAAATTATAGATGGGATCGACTTCGCGTAGGAAGGTAGATTTTATTTTTACCTCTAACTTCTTGAATTTCTTCCCTTCATAACGTTTGAACAAACCGAAGGATTTTCTTAATTGTAGAGCCAAACAACCTTTTTCAGTACGAGAATGATGTAGGATGTATGCAGTTTTTTGAAAATTAATATAGAGGACACTTACGAATGTTTTCCCAAGCTTTATGCTAATTTGATTCTACATTGAATGTTTCTGAATTATTAAAA
Source organism: Teleogryllus occipitalis (assembly GCA_011170035.1). Lineage (NCBI taxonomy): Eukaryota > Metazoa > Arthropoda > Insecta > Orthoptera > Gryllidae > Teleogryllus > Teleogryllus occipitalis. The sequence goes on from BLKR01000899.1 coordinate 360,156, forward strand.
ACCGTTCGTTGTTATACTTATTAAGAGTGTGATGTTACTGCTTTGTTTAAACAATACTTTTCTTTTGCCAAAAACAATTTTTTCAAACATTTACTTCAACGAAACGTAATCGTATTTTGCATGAATCAAACAGAGCGTTGTTTTTGAGAGCTGTTTTGTTTATGTAATTTCATGTCTAATCTTGTTCCTTGCAAAGTTAACACTCTTAAAGATACTTGAAATATTCAAAAATTATTTCATGTGTCTTTGCTGTGAGTTTGAGCAACAATTCCTTACCAGCAGTTTTAATAAACAGCGTTCTTCACCAAGACAAAATGTACTTTCACATTTTAAAATCATTTTGTTACGTGTTGTGGGACCTGTCACAACTAGAGGATGCATTTGTGCTATGGCACTGGCGTCAGAGCTAACATATTCAGTTAGCAATAATCACGGAAGATCGCAGAAAAACAAACAAACAATGTGCCGAGCTTTCCTGTGTCACGGCGTGCTAATAACTGATATTTAATCAACATTACATTGCTGGATATTGCCTTTTGGACGACCTACTCGTAGGTCCAAGGTATGAGGCCAGACACGTAACGTTCTGCAGACGTCGCTGTGCTGCTGAATCTCGTATTACTACGCGGGTGCGCGCCAAATGAGGACACCGGCGGCGGAGGCGGGCAACAAGGTCAAGATTCAGGATTTCACAACGTGAACTCCAAATATTCACGAGGCGACACGAATAATGTCCGTAGTCAATTCTTAAAATAAAGCTGGATTCATGACGAAAGGCATACAATATCCAGAACTTTACACACTAGATTTCTCGACCTCACCCCGCTGTAAACGGACATGCATTCTTTTAGAAGATCGTTCATCGCATCATAGTAGCACGCTGGTTGTTTGATTCGAATACTCAAGTATTGGTGAAATTTGTTTCGTGATCATACGAGGACTAGGAAATTTGTGATCATTAAGGACTTACAAACATGATTTTCGTCGTTTGCTACTTCAGAACAGAAAATACAATTTTTGCATTGTACAAAAGGCTTAAATGGATAGTTTTAATTGCACAGAAAATTAGATGACATCATTTAATAGATTCAAGTCAAGCACTTCCTCCATTTGGTATGAATGACTTAAATCAATTATTCTCTTTTGACCTAAAGAGTATTGTCTTGAACCCTATAATCAAAGTTGATTGATTGATTAATTAGTGATTCCGGGCGCGTCAATTGCTAAAGTTTAGTCGCGTAAGTATAGTGCATGTTTTATACCGGGAGGTGGCAATGATGAGATCCGGCGCCGACCTACCGTCCGATTGTGGGAAGATCTCCCACCGCCCCAGTCGGGGCAAACTCTAAGCTCCCAACCGGTCTCCCGGCATGTGCGGTAGTGTAATGAATAAAGTGTGTGTAAGGGGTGAGAATAGGATAATAAAAAGGAAGGAAAGATAGCGCGTAGTCCATGGCCCGTTTGTTAGGGAACTGCATTCGCAGGTACGGCATTCGCTTGGTGTTGATCGGAGGAACAACGAAAAACTACCGATCTGAGGAGCAGGCCACTAGAATTTTCCTTCAGACAGCGACTAAACTAGTGCTATGTAGCTAGTATCGAAAATCCTGCCACCATCGGGACCCGAACCTCGGACCTCCCGGTGAGAAGACATCAGTTGATTCCCCGAGCCACCTCTCCAGGTCCTAGCATCAAAGAATACCAACATGGTCACGTAGGCTTACTCAAACGATAAACGACCAACCGAATAAATCCCGCCCCAACACCTGCAGCAAGCTCGTCCAAGTGCCGCTCCAGCGCCGGTGACGCGGCCGTGCGACACGACACAATAGAGAGCCGTGCGTGGGGCGGGAGCACGCGCGCGTCGCGGCGGCGGCGGCGGCGGCGGCGGCAGACGGCCCAGGCGGGGCAGCTGCGCGGCGTGCGCGTGTTTGGTCGGGCGCACGCACGCGCGTGACCGCGCCGCGCCGTGACAGATCCGCGACACGCTGCCGCCGCCGCCGCCGCCGACGTCGGAGCGGCGCGGGTCGCTCGCGACCCGCTCACATGTCGCGCCGCGGTGGATTACCCTCCCAGTGCGTGCCCACGCGCATGCGCAAGGGCTTGGGGCGCGACCAACGCGCTCGGCTGTGCAGCAACCTGCTCGGGAGAGCCACGTCGCGCCGGAGGATGGAGGCAGGGAGCGAGAATTGTTTGGACAAACTGGTGAAGCATAAAGATAAATGGAACACGTATCAAATGTGAAGTATCCAAATTAAACACTCCAGGGTTCATAAAACAAATTTATTAACAAAACCAGGTACAAAGCCGTAGTGCCGAATAACCAGGAGACCTTGCAGAGAGAACGTAGCCGTGTCGTTGTAAACCAGGAGATATACCAAGAAATGCCGAGTCACCAAATAGCAGAAGGGAAGTCCGAAGTCGTAGCACAGTTTTCGTCGTCTCTCTCTCTCTACACAATAACACCACTAAATCACCAGATCGTCACACCACCACAGTCGCTCGCTATCTGCCTCAGCGTTGCGCCGAGGCCCTCTTATAGCGGCCCCGGGCCGTAGGCCCGTTGATTGGCTGCGTAGTAGGGGCGGGGTCATGTTTCACCCCGCTCGCTCAGGCGTGACGGCCGCGCTCAGCCGGGCACCGCTGGCCCGCGCTGGGTGTTGCTCACTGCCGCCAGGGGCGGTAACGCCCTGCTGACGTCATTCCGTGGCGGCACTTTTAATTACGTGCGGCCGGTCACGACAAAATGTCTATTTAATCCGGCAATGCTCGCTATAGATCTGTGAGATCCAAGCTTCGGCAATTTTATGTTCCTGAATTATTGTGATGCATTAGTCGTGTGATATTACATGTATTCCTTCATTGTACTTTGCTGAGATCGCCTGACCTTTTATTTTTGTCCTTTCGCTGAATCATTTCCTGTGAGCATGTTCAAACTTGATGGCTGCGCTGCGCGATCTCACGTTGGGTGCATATGACGCCAGTGCATTGTGAGCTCCTGGCCTGAGCCGAAGGTATCATGGCACTACTTTCAACCGTGTCTATGACAAGTGCCTTTTCAAAAAATGCAATAATTTACCTGTTCCAAAATCGACTGTCACACTATTTTACCAAAGAGAAAGAAGATGTGCAGCAGACATCTGTAGGGAAATGAAAATAATGGGAACCTGGCAAAATAAGAAAAAAAGCAAAGATTTTCTAAATATTTTTATGGAAAAGTGAAATATATATTTGTTTAGAACAAGCCAAAATAATTTGAGGAAATTGTATTTTATATTATTTAATAGGATAATGTGATGTTTAAGGATTTTCGCGTGTACTTTGTCAATTTTTACCTGTCTCATCATAACTATTCAGACAAGAATTGTGCAGGATAAAATTTGTTAACAATTGAATTGAAGGACATGTACAAACTGCATAAAATATGTATTTCATTAAATGGACCTTCAGTTCATTCACATTTAAGAAACGTGGCAGCTGTGTCTGAGAGATACATTTGCAGGCACTAGCGTGAGTCGACCTATTGCGGGCACTCCCAGGTTAATTAAGCTGAACCGGCTGAGGGGGGGGGGCTCGGGGCATCAAGTAATACTATTGTAGTGCTTCCGGTCGGTAGGTCAGGATTTTCAAACCCAGAAACGAGTAGTTAGCTGGGTAGATTTCAACCACAGTGTGGAGAAGAATTTTAGCAGCTCGAGCGGTAGTTTTCTGTAGTTTCTCCGATCAACAAACCGGGAGAGGTAGCTCAGTGCATCAACTGATGTCACTGCAGCGCCTCTGACCGGGAGGTCCTAGGTTACACTCCCCACGGCGGCAGGATTTTCGACACTAGCTTTTCAGCTAGGTCGAATTCAGTTGCTGTCTGGAGGAGAATTCTAGAAGGCTGGCTGCTCTGATCGGTAGTTTTCCGTGGTTTCTCCATCAACACCAGGCGAATAGCAGTACCCTACCAAACGGGCCACGGACCGCGCGCGATCTGTCCTTCCTCTTCCTTGTCCTATCCTCTCCCCTTACACACACCCACACTAACATGCACTACACTACCACATATTCCGGGAGACCGGCCGGGAGGTTAGAGCTTGTCCCGGCTGGGGCGGTGCCCCGCTGCTGGGAGAGTCCTGGTTAGGGGGAAACACCACTAGCCAACGGTAGGTCGGCGCCGGATCTCGCCATCCAGCGGGGGAAGATCACCGCCATCTCCTGAGAAAGAACATGCACTATACTAACGGGACTAATGACCGAAGCAGTTGACGCTCCCGGAAACACGAAAAAATCAATCAATCAATCAATCCGATCAACAAAAGGCAAATGAGGGAAGAGTAACCCTAATAAACCGGTGACGGGGCGCGCGCGATATTTTCTCTCTCTCCCATTTCCTATCCTCACCACTCACTACTCACCCTCATACATACACTACACAACCACACACGCCGGGAGTCTAGTCGGAGGCTGAGAGCTTGCTCCGGCTGGGGCGCGCCCGGGCGGTGCGTAGCTGATGATACATACCTGAGTGAGGAAATAGGGGACTAATGACTAGGGACCGGATTTTTATGTAATTACATATTTTTAGTCTTTCTACTTAACGTTCTCAAATTTGTAATCTTGGCGAATTGTCGCCGTCCTAACACAATATCCAATTTTTTGTTGCATACTTTTACATATTTTGTACTATATTGCATATTTTACACATTTTTGTATTTTCACAAAATAGTTTTATTCTATCAATTTTCTTCAATTTTATTACATTTTTTTATGAAAATAAGTGTTTTCAAAAACATCAGCATTTTTCCCTACATTATTACAACGATACCCTGACCCCTACGTGTGAAGACCCGTGATGTTCTCACAATCCGGCGCCCCTGCTTCATTGATCTCATTGGCGGGAAGTGTGCGTGAGAGACTGAAATAATTTTCACCTTTAGGCGTAAAAGTATTACTGGCAACGAGGTTCGTGGCCTTTTCTTCGAAGAAACATTGAAGATCGCCGACGTTTAACATTCAATGAGAGCGCTTCACGCTGCAGTGATTATTTGCTGGTCGTAGATATCGCCAGTTCGTAGGATATCTTCTATTCTATCTAGTCTGGCTGCGAAACTACGATCCTGGATAACAATAGGTGAAGCTTTTACTATTGACGGGAAATTTGTATGGTGTAAAGTCTGCTTCATCTTATTCTCTCCAAATCATTTTTAAGACGTTTGTATTATTTTTACAATTTGTTTAGGAATTTTTTATAAATGTAATTTCGTATTAGGTAAATGTGATTTATAATGAGTGAATTTTAATATTACATACTATACCGGATTTTACATATTTATTACACATTCTTACTGTTTTGATTACATATTTATGTCCAAATTTTGATTTTCATATTACATATTTTTCTGGTCTCTTTTAATGACTATAGCTGTGGACGCGCCCGAAGGCACGGAATAATCAATCAATTAAGTAGAAATGCTTAAGGAGTAGTTACGGTAGGCATGTGAATCACCATAAAGCGTACCAGTATTTTGGTGTAAAATGTGTTGTATGATTCCAAGGATGTTCAATGTTAATCGCGGAGACCACAGCCTCATGTTGGAAATGCTCTAGCAAGCATAGACAAATTGATCGTATCAAATTGGCGATTGATTTGCTCAGCTAAATTAATAAAACTTTCTTATCGCGTACAGATATCTGAATTAGCAATGTAGAGTACATTAAAACTTCATTTATACATGTTCTTGTCAAAAACATTCTCCCTCGCAGAAACGCGACTTGAACGGTCAGTGTGTAGGTAATTATTATTTATTATTCTGTCTATGGATTTTTAAATATATGAAACTGATTTTAGTCCTTTATTTTAAATACAGAAAAAAAATTATATATCGATGTAATATATTGATATGAAACAGTTACCCTACAAAAATGTTTTCTATCTTTAAAATAAAAGACCAAATACATTCTGATATATTGGTCAGTGTGTACGTTTCGAGCTCTGCGAACCGAGGTACAAATTTAGATTGATCCATTTCATAGTGGTCAAAGCAGGTTCCTGACAGATTTCCCGGGGTTATTTATTTTTCATGCAAAACATTTCTAAAAAGTTGGACAAATGAAATAGAATATAATAATTTCTTCTTGATGACTTTCCTTAATAATATATAATTGAAAATAATAGATCAAGTAGTTGGAGTAACGATGAAGAATGAACTGAATAACTAAATAATAGAATAATTGTATAAAATGATTACTGAAAAAACATTAGCTAAGATTAAAGATATAATATATAATAATTTTCATCGTGAAGAGATTTTTTGACAATATTGTTGAACGTTTTGGAAGATATCTGCAAAAATGTTAATTTTTTTAAATACAAAGTTCATTTGGATACTACCGTGTATTGAATACTCTCATAAAACATGTCAGTTCTCGATCAGGAGATTGAGACGCGTCGAATGACAACTCATATGTCAACACTGGTGTACGGGAAATGGTCTAGCGGTGACTGACGAAAAATCACACATCTGCACACTCGAATTACTCTGATACTATATAATGATAAGGGAGATTTTAACTGTAAGTCGAAAATCAAGTCTTCACACTTGCGAAATAATTTGTTGTTCGCTGAATGTATAAGAAGAAGGAACCTATCATCCATCACTGAATCTTCACAAGGAAAAACGCGTTTGGACGGTTTCGAATCACGGAAATAGCAATTTGGTTTGTTTTGTAAACTTAACTGTTAAACTGTTGTTCACTTGTTAAACAGTTCCAATGCAAGCAAAATATTATTTAAGATCCACCTCAGAACAATACGCTTGTGCTGAATAGATTCAGAAATAATGCATCATATGGGTTATAGTTCAATCATTCTCTCCTGTGAAGAGAAGAACGTTCGTTGCGTGGCAATATAATTTTCTTATATATATATATATATATATATATATATATATATATATAAACATTGCAAACAAAAAATTGTTTGTTTCTTGTCAACTGTTCCAATGGACGTCCAATTTAGATAAGAAGTGATCTACGACTCTCTACACCTGGACTTCTATATAGTAGATGAATTGGCGTGCGCTGTATTTGCGATTGCGATAAGCTGTATTTTTAAATGCCCATAAATACCATAAACAGTTGTATCTCTCTAATAAGAAATGATTTGAATACGTTTTTAAGTGCCACGAAGATTCACAAAATGATCATTTCCTCAAAAGGCGGTTCACGCGTTGAATGAAGCCCAATCGACACATCGGCAGCTGCTCCTATCGCCCACGAACATCTCCCTGCGCCTGGAGGCTGCGGCAGGTGCTTTGTCCCCTGGAGCACGTGCTCTGCGCCCCTTTCTCTCCGGCTGCGGCACCCAATGGGTTACCTGCGGCGGTTGTGCGCCCTGGTGGCAGAGGAGGAGAAGGAGGGTGAGGTAGAGGAGGATTAGGCAGAGGAGGAGGAGGAGGAGAAGGAGGATGAGGTAGAGAAGGATTAGGCAGAGAAGGAGGACGGGGTAGAGGAAGAAGATGATTAGGTAGAGGAGGATGATGAGGCAGAGGAGAAAGAGGAGTTAAGTAACGAGGTAGAGGAGGAGGGAGAGGAGGAAGAAGAGGAGTTACAGGAGGAGGACGAGGTGCAAGAATAGGTAAAAGAAGATGAGGTAGAGGAGGATTAGGTAGAGGAGGAGGAGGAGTTACAGGAGGAGGTAGATGAGGAGCAGGTAGAGGAGGAGGAGGTAGATGAAGAGCAGGTAGAGGAGGAGGTAGAGGAGGATGTAGAGAAGGAGGTAGAGAAGGAGGTAGAGGAGGAGGAGGTAGAGGAGGAGGTAGAGAAGTAGAAGGTAGTGAAGGAGAAAGCAGAGGAAAAGGATGAAGTAGAAGAGGAGAAGGATGATTAGATTGAGGAGGATGATGAGGTAGAGGACAAAGAGGAGTTAGACGAGGAGTTAGATGAGGAGGAGGATGAAGATTAGGTAGATGATAAGAAGAGGAGGAGTAAGTGAAGGAAGAGATGGAATTGGAGGAGGAGGTAGAGGAGAAGTTAAAGGAGGAGGAAGAGGTAGAGGGAAACGAGAAGGAAGCAGAAGAGAAGGAGGAAGAGAAAGAGCAGGTGGAGAAGACGACGGTACACGCGCCGGGCAGGTGCACGGGGTCGCTACGCACGCGCCACGCAAGTGCCTTGATGAGCCGCGTGCGCGCGGACGTGCGCACGTGCCTTCCATCGCGCGCCACCCCCACTCCCCGCCACGCCTCCGCCCCGCCACGCCCCGCCCCCGCGCTCACCAGTTCATGTTTCCAAACGGCGTGTGAGCCGATGGCCCTCGCATTGCTTGCGACGTTTCCTCTACTACGAGTTGGGCTACCCATATCAAGTGTATACCGGCTGCGATGTCTCTGGGACTACACCAGTAGCTTCTACAGCACTCATTGGAGGTCACCAACTTGAGTCCCGACGGGGGCGAATTTTCAGACTAGCTATATATTAGTTTTCCGTGAATTTACGGTAAATACTAGGCGAGTACCGGAGCCGTATCTTACGAAATTAATAATGGACAGCGTGCGATCTTCACTTCCTCGTCCTTCTCCTTTCCTCTCCTCTCCCTATTCACACTTACATACTTTTATCCGCACTACATATACTACCGCATACGTTGAAACGTTAGATGAGAGGTTACATCTTGTCCGGATTGGGGTGTTCCTCAACTGTGGGATACGCATGGAGGAGAAACCCAAGCCCCCGTGGGGTTTGGGGGCTTGATGCCCGACGGTTGCAGGATTTTCCTATTCCTAGCTAGACAGCTAGGTCCAATTGAACCGCCGGGGAAAAAGCTCGCAATTCGATAGCAAGATAATACATAAAGTCTTATACCATTTTGTTGAAAAAAAAAACAAACAAACAAAAAACGAGTAGTTTTGTGTAATTCCTGCAAGTTCTTTCTTGAATTGCCGGCGGCGCCGCTAGCTGAATTCGTTTACTACGCTCCATGAAGTCACGAAGGTGACGTGAAGCGAAGGTTAAGCGAATTCTAGACTCGCGGGTTCCTGGTTGGGTGACCTGAGTCGAGCCCCTGGCCGAAGGGGTAAAAGGCACTGATTGACTGCGACGTGACGAGACTTGACAAATGTAATGGAGGATTACTCCATAAGAAAGCGCTCTACGCCCAACAAGGGTTAAGAGACGCATTGCATCAACAACGACGCAACGAAAGAAAAAGAATATGACGCAATTCATTAAACAATTCTCAAAATTATTCAAAAATGATTTTTTTCACGAGTAAAGCAAAGGACGCTAAAAATGGCATAGGTCTTACATTCAACAAAGTCTCTGAATTTTAGGAAATTGAAAAACGTATAAATAATGCGACAAAGTACGTGGAGTTGTAACGCTACTATTTTTTTAACTTCTATTTTTCCGTAGGTGAACAACGCTTGCTAACAGCAGAAATATAAATTATATTTTCCAAAAAATTATATTCCTCAATTGATTTTGCTTGACAACGCCCAACAAATTCCAAACATTAATCTTATAATTTTGGGATACTTATATGAAACCCGAACGAATTCTTAAAATGTCACAAAAATGTCTCAAAAAACGCCAAATTTTTATCTAAATTGTTTGTTGGAATAGAACAAAGTAAAAGTGGCGTAGGTCTAGTTAACGTCTCTAAATTTTCGAAAATTACAAACGGTCAAATATTTTGAACACTCTTCTCCAATAATATTGTTAAATATAAACATATTGTTCTGCTTGTCATCTATTCTTGAAAATAATATCTTTGAATTAGGTCATGCAGATTTTTCATGATGTGTTATTTTCACAAAGGTTTCAACGAGATCGGGACAATTAAAAAATACAAAATAAGATTTTGTGGGAACGTACCAATTCGAACGAACTTCATCGTATGCGTAAGTCTCTACGGTGTAATTTAGCTAGAATAAGAGAAAGAATAATGTCTTGGCCTGATAGGAAACTGTGTAATTAAGGAACCTTATCCCTACACCGAAAACAATGATACCCTCAAGAGGGCAATGGATTCTATGGACATGTAGTGCAAGTAAAAGTATATTGCCGAGATAGACCTACGCGTTATTCGGTGAACATGAAAGTTCTCTTTGCAGGAAAGGTTCTCTGAGGAACGATAGGGACTGCGCGATGACCTGAAAGGTGTTTCAGGAGCCGATAGTCAGCAGCTGGGAAGAGGACTAGGCGAAATCGTGAAGCTAACCCCGATTCAAGAGGACGGAAATTAACTATACGAGAAAGTCAGTGCAACTTTCTAGCACTATCTGTTGCTATTTTATTGCCGTTGAGTGAGGGTTGTATTTCAGCATTTGAACAATGAATTTCTTATTTTTCAATGTTTTTTTAAAAATTATTTTAAAACTATTTTAATGAAAATTAAGGATTCCCTCCAGTGGCTCCTGGACAGCGTACTAGCGGTCCCGGGTTCAATCCCAGGCCGGGGTAAAAATGAAGCTGTAACGTTCTGATTCAAATCACCTCAGTGTCTATAGCTTTGTAACGAAAGAAAAAGGTCAGGCAGGCCAACTAAGCTAGGTATGGTAACGGAAAAACGTCATTCTCGTCACATGTCTCCCTTATCCTCACGCGTGGATTATAAATAAAAACACTGCCCAGGCTTGTGAATACCGCTAGCTGGCAAAAGTCAGAAGAATCAGACCCTAAAATGCCAAATACATAATATATACATGCTAATAAGGAAGTAATGTTACAAAACGTATTGAAGGACACACGGATGTTGACACAAATAACATATGTTCTTGAAAACCTCGGTTTCGCTACGATTTACAAACCCCGCGTATTGTTTATTCTATATCACCATAAGGGAATTTCAGAAATAAACTTTATATTAAAATAATTTGTAAATACGATAAAATTGACTGTTGCCAATGACAAATTATTGGGGGTGAAGGTATGCCAGTGGTACATTTTACCATCTTCTTGCGTCTACAACAAAAAGAGCCACCTTAGTGCTTTTGGTTGGAAGTCAAAGTTTAGAAATATGTCACTATGTGTATTATGAATAATTTAAAAATCTACAATGGAGTTTTAAGGGTGTAATTCTGGATAATCATTAGCTTTCTTTACTATTTTCAAAGATATTGATGGCGAGGGGTTTGGGTGATTTTCTAGACGTTGAAGATAACTTGAACTACTTGTTTCGATTCTTTCAAAGATTGTCGGCACTTTAAGGTCTCTGTGTATCGCTGTGTTTGAGATATACACTATGTGATCAAAAGTAACCGGACCCCTCCCCCCCCCAAAAAAAAGCGTACGTTTTTCATCTTAGGTGCATTGTACTGCCACCAACCGTCAGGTACGCATTCTCCGCGACATCAGTAGTCATTATACATCGTGTAATAGCAGAATGGGACGCTCCGTGAACCCATGGACTTCGCACGGGCTCAGGTGGTTGGCTGTCACGTGTGTCGGAAGTCTGTACGCGAGATTTCCACACTCCTAAACATCCCTAAATCCACTGATGTTTCTGATGTGATAGTGAAGTGTAAACGTGAAGGGACATGTACAGCACAAATGCGTACCTCGTCTGTTAACTGACAGCGATCGCCGACATTTGAAGAGGGTCGTAAAGTGTAATAGGCAGGCATCTATCCAGACCATCACACAGAAATTCCAAACTGCATCAGGATCCACTCCGAGTACTATGACAGGCGTGAGGTGAGAAACCTTGGATTCCATAGTCGAGCGGCTGCTCATAAGCCACACATCACGCACGAAAATGCCAAACTCCGCCTCGCTTGGTGTACGGAGCGTCAACATTACACGATTGAACAGTGGCAAAATGTTGTGTGGAGTGAAGAATCACGGTACACAATGTGGCGATCCGATGGCAGGGTGTGGGTATGGCGAACGCCCGGTGAACGTCATCTGCCAGCGTGTGAAGTGCCAACAGTGAAATTCGAAGGTGGTGGTGTCATGGTGTGGGCGTGTTTTTCCTGGAGGTTACTTGGACCCCTTGTTATTGTGCTTGGCACTATCACAGCACAGACCTACATTGATATTGTAAGCACCTTCTTGCTTCCCACTGTTGAAGAGCACTTCGGGGATGGCGATTGCATCTTTCAACCCGATCGAGCACCTGTTGATACTGCACGGGCTGTGGCGGAGTGGTTCCACGACAATAACATCCCTGTAATGGACTGGCCTGCACAGTCCCGACTTGAATCCTATTGAACACCATTGGGATGTCTTGGAACGCCTACTTCGTTCCAGGCCTCAACGACCGACATCGATATTTCTCCTCAGTGCAGCACTCCGTGAAGAATGGGCCTCTATTCTCCAAGAAACCTTCCAGCACCTGATTGAAAGTATGCCCGCGAGAGTGAACGCTGTCATCACGGCTAAGGGTGGGCCAACACCATATTGACTTCCAGCATTACCGATGAAGCGTACCACGAACTTGTACGTCTGTTTCATGCAAGTGTCCGGAAACTTTTTATCGCAAAGTGTATCATGGTGATGCAGCAATCATCCTCAGCGTTTTTGATTGAAATCTCTGTAAAATGAAGACATTTGACGTACTTGCTGTGCCTCAAATTTGGGTGCCTTAGGTCCATTTAGGAATTATTATTGTTTTGTATATCAATAATTTGTTGTCAAGGGATAGCTTTGAATGGTATCCTAGTAGCTGAAATAGTTTTTTCACTTGTAGTTGTAGTTGCTTCTTCTTGGCTAGTAAGTTGGGTTTCCAGGTAAGCCTTTTGTTAATGCAGTTAATGACTTAATGCTGTAGAAAATTTACGACAGAAAATATAGTGTTTTCTTGAATATACATTATGTTTTATATTTATCATAATCTTTACACATTTTTTCTTAGATTTTGTTTTGGCCTGTAACAGAAAATCGTGCTCTCACCCTGACCTTAATGAATGCAACAAAATGTATAAAATGCTATTTCCAAATAATAATCAGAACTCCCTCACCTCTTTGATGATTTCCGTAGATATTACAAAAATTATATGTATGAAAGTACATTGAATACTTACAATTGATAGTCACAAACATTTTTTTAACGATCACACTACACGATGTTCTCTAAGCAAGATCAACGGCTCTTCCATTTCCCGCTAACTTGCCAAGTTGCGCTTGTCGCCATCTTCCCCATTCCATTCTAGCTGCGCATTTCAATCAACACAAATTACGTAGCGTTTTATTAATAAAGGAAAGGCGTGATCTATTCAATATACAGTGACTTTCACTCCCGATTTCTTTCTTTTTTTGGTAACTCACTTGTTAAAAACCGTTCTCTGGGAGCAGAATAAGAGGGACATCAAAATAGTAATTTTTACAGCTTAAATACTTATGTGCCAGCCCGGTGGCCGAGATCGCTTAAGGCAGTAGTGTCGTAGTGATCTCGGACCGAAGGGTCGCGGGTTCGAGTCCCGCCTCGGGCATGGTTGTATCGTTGCATCAATCGGGCATCAATCACCATATCGTTTCATCCACATAGTTACCATACCGTTAACAGCAATAGTGGTCGCTAATGACCTAAGATGTTGATGCGACCTTAAATAACCAATAAAAAAAATACTTATGATAACTCGTTTCTCCTCACATGTCGCATGTGCCTCGTTACTACGAAACGTGCTGTAGGCTAGCGCAACCACCCGTCGCACTGTCGGCGCCGCGGGCACGTCGCGGTCGCGCGCGGGCAGGTGGTGCTCGCCAGACACGCGTGCGCACGCGCGCGCGCAAGTCTCCCCAAAGGGCCGTCCACCGCCGCCTCCTCCGCGTATGCCCGTCGCGCGGCCGCGTCGCGTGTGGCGCCGCCGAGCATTGTCTCGCCCCAAGGATACGCGGCAGATGGATGTCCCCCGAAACCTCGCACGCTAATGCCCACCGCGGGGAGAATCACAATGGAAGCACGTTGCTTGCGACGGCCGTCGGCTAAGGGGCGTTTCTCTCTTTGGCGGCGGCGATGGTGTAGCGGTTAGCGTATTGGACTGCTATACCCAAGTTTGCGGGTTCAAACCCGATCGAAGGGCGAAAAAATCCTTCGAGCATTGGAGGGGAAGTAAAGCCGGCTGTCCCTGTACATTTACTGCATGTAAAAGATCCTCAAGCCTAAATGATGCCTCTGAGCTGAATTCAAATCGCCTGTTTCGTCGCCTTCTTTCTCTTGTTGAAAGGAGAGTAACGAAATTTGCGTCAGACGGAAGAGCAGGCCTCATGGCCTGAGTCTCGCCACGTAAAATAAGGCAAAATTCAATTCTCTCGATACCAGTCTTTCAAGTGTTCGAGTTGGTTGTTAGTGATTCCGGGCGCGTCAACTGGCAAGCTCGTTAATCCCGTAAGTGTAGTGCTGTAGTGCATGTGTTTCCCTCGGGAGGTCGGAATGGTGAGATCCGGCGCCGACCCACTGTCGGCAAGCGAGTTTTTCCCAACCTCTCACCAATGGGGCACCGCCCCAGCTGGGACAAGCTCTAAGCTTCCGATCGGTCTCCCGGCATGTGTGGCAGTGTAGGGTATGTTAGTGTAGGTGTGTGTGTGTGTAAGGGGTGAAGATAGGACAAGGAAGAGAAAGGAAAGATTGCGCGCGGTCCGTGGCCCGTTTGTTAGGGTACTGTCCCGGCATTTGCCTTGTGTTGATAGGAGAAACTACGGAAAACTACCGATCAGAGCAGCCGGCCGCAAGAATTCTCCTCCAGACAGCGACTGCATTCGACCTAGTTGACAAGTTAGTGTCGCAAATCGTGTCACTGTCGGGGCTCCAATCTAGGACTTCCGGTCAGAGGCACTGCAATGACATCAGTTGATGCACTAAATCCACCTTTCCCGGTCAAGTGTCGACAATGATTTTTTTCTACTCTCATTGTATAATTTTTTCATTTTATGGCTGCATCCCGTTTCCTAATGATACTCATTTTGATAGATATTTCATTAAGATACAAGTTCTTGACCAATCAGAGAGTAGTTTACAAACCGAGTATTATCACTTAATTTATGAATCTTTCTGGTAAATGTTTCGTTCGATATTGTACACTAAAATTGCATTTAGTATTATATTATGCCTGTCAGTATTAATTTCTTTATTTTTAGTATTTTTTACTTGTATTTTATTTACAATAAAGTGGATTGTACTTTTACTTTGATTCTATTTGACTAATGCAGTGGTAAACCAAAGCCAACTGCATAGGGCAGGTAGGGTCTGTGGGTTGGCCTTGGCTGAATCCTGCATGTCAACTGCCACGAAACGATTCAATGTAAAAGTTATAAGAAAATAATAAATAAGTAAATAAATAAAAGAAGAAAATTTACCACAAGTTAAACATTAAAATAATACTGCATGAAACTCGATGTAACGGTTATTAATACACCCACGTGAAGTTTACAATACTCGCTCGTTCCTCGTTCGTATCGTAATATAAAATGCGTGTCTTAATACCCATTTTAACATCATCGTTTCATAATGTACTATTACGCACTAGGAAAAATGTTCTATAATAGGAATATAAAATTGATTGGAGTAATTGCTATGGAGATTGGGCCCGTAGTGCGTATTTCCATCACCGGAGGTAGCGGAATGTTACGTTTAGGACTCATTGTTGATTCCTTCATATGGTCTCGTAATTCCATTTGTCATGATTGTACTCGAAATCACGCAAAAAACACATGTATTTTTAAAAAATTGATTCTGAATAAATTTAAAGACTAAATTTTGAAGAACGGATTTCATTAACACATTTATCTTCAATAATGTAATACGAGAGGGTTTTCAATTATTTTAAAATTTATAATGTTTTACTGAAAATGAAACCAGCGCCATATTTGAAATCGTACTTTCAAACAAAAAATTTTATAGAAAAACTTTGGAACTTTTTTAAGAAAGTGTCCATGAACTTAATGTAAAGATCCCCCCAAAATTTGAAGATTCCTTTTAAGTTCGAGGGATAGTAATATTAGCTAATAGATACAGGAATATCCATTTTGGTGAAAATACCGTGTACGGATTATGCACTAGAGGTGTTCGCAGACAGATAAACTCACGTTTTTTAGAAAAAAACAAAACAACACCTTTTCAGTATTAAGAACCAACAAAACTAATTTTCTGCCAAAATATCGGCATATTATCTTACTCTCTTAAATCACATACATTTCTCTATAGTACTTATGAAACTAATGAAGTATTTTTTTATAGAATTATTCAGTTTTCTCTTTACCAAATAATATTATTATTAAATGAATGAGAAATTTTTTTTCAATAATCCTAGGGATAAATAGGCAATTTAACTTAAAATCGTAGATGCATTACGAAACATACTAAGCTGGTACACTGCTATTTAAATTAGCAAAACATAAGAATTGGTAATGAATCTAAAAATCAATTGATAAATGTTTGGTGGGATAATCTTCAATTAAAAACGTACTAATATACTTAACCCATCCGCCATATATATATATATATATATACTCTTTTACTCTCCATATATACATATGCTCCCTTTCTTTAACCAATTCAATTAAATAATGACTAATTTTGATGATCTACGAAATATCTTTTCAGAATGACTATGAATCAAACACTATTACAAGTGCTAGTCCTACTTTCCATGATGGACCTACCGCATCCACTTGTGTATGGTTTGGATCATTGTGGACGAACTCCGCGGGTTGTCTTTCTCGATACGGACACAAAAATCGATGTTGGTGAGTTTGCAAGTGTTTTGAAGGTAACAAAATTAATTTTTCCTTCAGTAAATTCTTATTATATAGAGAAATCGTGTTTTCAAATCATTTTAATATTGTAACTAATATGAAATAATTATTTCGTTTAGTACTTCAATATCTTCGAGTGTATTATAATTTCACAGGTTATTTGAAGACATTTTAGTAATACGCATTTTACCACATCAATGCTAAATTTTAAGTAAGACTGTAATATACTAATATAATGATCAAACTTTGTGTCTCCATTTACAGCTATACAGATTACCATACCATTTGGAATTGCACTTCCCACATTTAAAAAGAAAAAAGACAGCGAAAGAAGAAATGCAGAAGATTCCATGGCCGAAAAAAGAAATTTCAGATTATACACTACCCATAGTAAAAAACATACACAAACCCACGCCCCAACACGTTTAGATGCCTTCTTCCAGCAACTAGAGGTACGTAAATTTTTTCGTTCTTGTTCGATGATTTGAACAGTCTAAGGCGCCAGACTCACTGGAAACCTTTACTCTCTCAGCGAGTGTGAGCCTTCTGGTCCTCGAATGAGGGCGTGGGTTCGAATCCCACTCCTGACACGTTTCTTTTGTCGTGTATTTTTTTCGTGCTATTTTACCCCCAGTGAACGTGAATAATTATCAACCCGTGGTCGGGATGGCCGAGCGGTCTAAGGCGCCAGACTCAAGGGAAACCTTCCTCGCTCAGCGAGTGTGAGCCTTCTGGTCCTCGAATGAGGGCGTGGGTTCGAATCCCACTGCTGACACGTTTTTGTCATGTGTTTTTATCGTGTTATTTTACCCTCAGTGAACGTGAATAATTATCAACCCGTGGTCAGGATGCCGACCGGTCTAAGGCGCCAGACTCACTGGAAACCTTTACTCTCTCAGCGAGTGTGAGCCTTCTGGTTCTCGAATGAGGGCGTGGGTTCGAATCCCACAGCTGACACGTATCTTTTGTCGTGTATTTTTATCGTGTTATTTTACCCTCAGTGAACGTGAATAATTATCAACCCGTTGTCAGGATGCCGACCGGTCTAAGGCGCCAGACTCAAGGGAAACCTTCCTCGCTCAGCGAGTGTGAGCCTTCTGATCCTCGAATGAGGGCGTGGGTTCGAATCCCACTGCTGACACGTTTTTGTCATGTGTTTTTATCGTGTTATTTTACCCTCAGTGAACGTGAATAATTATCAGCCGTGGTCAGGATGCCGACCGGTCCTAAGGCGCCAGACTCAAGCCTTCCTCCTTTAAGCAGTGTGAGCCTTCTGATCCTCAGGCTGGGGGCGTGGGTTCGAATCCACTCACGACACGTTTCTTTTTGCATCGTGTATTTTTATCGTGTTATTTTACCCTCAGTGAACGTGAATATTAATTATCAACCCGTGGTCAGGATGCCGACTGGTCTAAGGCGCCAGACTCAAGGGAAACCTTCCTCGCTCAGCGAGTGTGAGCCTTCTGGTCCTCGAATGAGGGCGTGGGTTCGAATCCCACAGCTGACACGTTTCTTTTGTCGTGTATTTTTATCGTGTTATTTTACCCTCAGTGAACGTGAATAATTATCAACCCGTTGTCAGGATGCCGACCGGTCTAAGGCGCCAGACTCAAGGGAAACCTTCCTCGCTCAGCGAGTGTGAGCCTTCTGATCCTCGAATGAGGGCGTGGGTTCGAATCCCACTCCTGACACGTTTCTTTTGTCATGTATTTTTTTCGTGTTATTTTATCCCCAGTGAACGTGAATAATTATCAACGCGTGGTCAGGATGGCCGAGCGGTCTAAGGCGCCAGACTCAAGGGAAACCTTCCTCGCTCAGCGAGTGTGAGCCTTCTGGTCCTCGAATGAGGGCGTGGGTTCGAATCCCACTCCTGACACGTTTCTTTTGTCGTGTATTTTTTTCGTGTTATTTTACCCCCAGTGAACGTGAATAATTATCAACGCGTGGTCAGGATGGCCGAGCGGTCTAAGGCGCCAGACTCAAGGGAAACCTTCCTCGCTCAGCGAGTGTGAGCCTTCTGGTCCTCGAATGAGGGCGTGGGTTCGAATCCCACTCCTGACACGTTTCTTTTGTCGTGTATTTTTTTCGTGCTATTTTACCCCCAGTGAACGTGAATAATTATCAACGCGTGGTCAGGATGGCCGAGCGGTCTAAGGCGCCAGACTCAAAGGAAACCTTCCTCGCTCAGTGAGTGTGAGCCTTCTGATCCTCGAATGAGGGCGTGGGTTCGAATCCCACTCCTGACGTTTTTCTTTTGTCGTGTATTTTTTTTTCGTGCTATTTACCCCCAGTGAACGTGAATAATTATCAACGCGTGAAATTCAGGACCGAGAGCGACTAAGGCGCCAGACTCAAGGAAGCCTTCCTCGCTCAGTGTGAGCCTTCTGATCCTCGAATGAGGGCGTGGGTTCGAATCCCACTCCTGACACGTTTCTTTTGTCGTGTATTTTTTTCGTGCTATTTTACCCCCAGTGAACGTGAATAATTATCAACGCGTGGTCAGGATGGTCGAGCGGTCTAAGGCGCCAGACTCAAGGGAAACCTTCCTCGCTCAGCGAGTGTGAGCCTTCTGGTCCTCGAATGAGGGCGTGGGTTTTAATCCCACTTCTGACACATGCTTTTTTGTCGTGAGTTTTCGTTGTGTTGTTCTATACCAGTGCGCGTGTATAAGAATCACAGCGTGGTCGGGATGGCCGAGCGGTCTAAGGCGCCAGACTCAAGAGAAACCTTCCTCGCTCAGCGAGTGTGAGCCTTCTGGTCCTCGAATGAGGGCGTGGGTTCGAATCCCACTCCTGACACGTTTGTTTTGTCGTGTATATTTTTCGTGTTTTTTTATCCCCAGTGAACATGAATAATTATCAACGCGTGGTCAGGATGGCCGAGCGGTCTAAGGCGCCAGACTCAAGGGAAACCTTCCTCGCTCAGCGAGTGTGAGCCTTCTGGTCCTCGAATGAGGGCGTGGGTTCGAATCCCACTCCTGACACGTTTCTTTTGTCGTGCATTTTTTTCGTGTTATTTTATCCCCAGTGAACGTGAATAATTATCAACGCGTGGTCGGGATTGCCGAGCGGTCTAAGGCGCCAGACTCAAGGGAAACCTTCCTCGCTCAGCGAGTGTGAGCCTTCTGGTCCTCGAATGAGGGCGTGGGTTCGAATCCCACTCCTGACACGTTTCTTTTGTCGTGTATTTTTTTCGTGTTATTTTACCCCCAGTGAACGTGAATAATTATCAACGCGTGGTCAGGATGGCCGAGCGGTCTAAGGCGCCAGACTCAAGGGAAACCTTCCTCGCTCAGCGAGTGTGAGCCTTCTGGTCCTCGAATGAGGGCGTGGGTTCGAATCCCACTCCTGACACGTTTCTTTTGTCGTGTATTTTTATCGTGCTATTTTACCCCCAGTGAACGTGAATAATTATCAACCCGTGGTCGGGATGGCCGAGCGGTCTAAGGCGCCAGACTCAAGGGAAACCTTCCTCGTTCAGCGAGTGTGAGCCTTCTGGTCCTCGAATGAGGGCGTGGGTTCGAATCCCACTCCTGAAACGTTTGTTTTGTCGTGTATTTTTTTCGTGTTATTTTATCCCCAGTGAACGTGAATAATTATCAACGCGTGGTCGGGATTGCCGAGCGGTCTAAGGCGCCAGACTCAAGGGAGACCTTGCTCGCACAGCAGGTGTGAGCCTTCTGGTCCTCGAATGAGGGCGTGGGTTCGAATCTTACTCCTGACACGTTTTTTTTTGTCGTGTATTTTTTTCGTGTTATTTTATCTCCAGTGAACGTGGTTAATTATCAACGCGTTGTCAGGATGGCCGAGCGGTCTAAGGCGCCAGACTCAAGGGAAACCTTCCTCGCTCAGCGAGTGTGAGCCTTCTGGTCCTCGAATGAGGGCGTGGGTTCGAATCCCACTCCTGACACGTTTCTTTTGTCGTGCATTTTTTTCGTGTTATTTTATCCCCAGTGAACGTGAATAATTATCAACGCGTGGTCGGGATTGCCGAGCGGTCTAAGGCGCCAGACTCAAGGGAAACCTTCCTCGCTCAGCGAGTGTGAGCCTTCTGGTCCTCGAATGAGGGCGTGGGTTCGAATCCCACTCCTGACACGTTTCTTTTGTCGTGTATTTTTTTCGTGCTATTTTACCCCCAGTGAACGTGAATAATTATCAACGCGTGGTCAGGATGGCCGAGCGGTCTAAGGC